>OVBI01002369.1:0-20889 GCA_900406495.1 Sisymbrium altissimum | reverse complement strand
AAACCATCTGTGCATAGACCAAGATAAACATTCCGAATATTTCTAGCAAAAATTTCATGTACCGTATTGAAATGTTTCCACGCCTTTGCATCTGAAGGAAGACTGATCTCTCCATCAGTCTGTGAATGCTCTGCATACCATCTCATCGCTGCGGCTTTCCTTTCAGATTTATATAATCTCTTCAACCTGTCTGTAATTGGTAAGTACCACATCCGCTGATATGGTACTTTCGTCCGTCCACCCCCTTGTGGCTTATATCGCGGCTTCTTACAGAATCGACATTCCTGTAACTTATCATCATCTTTCCAATAGATCATACAATTGTCGATGCACACATCTATCATCTCAGAAGGCAAACCAAGGCTAAACACCAATTTCTGAATCTTGTAATATGATTCAGCAGACACATTATCTTTTGGCAAATACTCTTTGAATAATTCAGCCCATGCATCCATGCATGTCTCAGCTAAATTATGATCTGTTTTAATGTTCATCATCCTAGCAGCCAATGACAATTTAGACAGACCTTCTCTACATCCCTCGTAGATAGGCTGGTTTGCAGCATCTAACATTTCATAAAACCTTTTTGCATCTAAGTTAGATTCCTCAATAACCACTGGTTCAGTAAACGTAGTAGTTTCCTAAAATGCATCTGTGACCATCTCATGGATCCTATCATGATCTATACCCCCATGATCCTCATTCTGATATCCAACATCATGCAAATTACTCGGTTGATCTACTTGATTAAAATTACTACTACTTACTTCATAATTCCCACCACCACTAGAACCTTCTCCATGGTGAAACCAAATGTAATAATATGGTGTAAACCCTATATTTAATAGATGCTTCCATACAGTTTCAATGCAGGCAAATTTCGTATTCTTGCACTTCCGACAAGGACAAAACATCTTACCCGGTTCAAGCGTGATTTGTGTTTGACCGGCTTGGTGCATGAATATTTATACCCCGTTCATATACTCTTGCGTCACGATTCATGCAGCATCTCTATGCATATACATCAACTTCTGTTGCTCGTATATATCACCACCAGAAGACGTCATTTTTAGAAATAATATTTTTATAAGCGTTTTTCTTTGGTTAGGAAATGTTTTTTTAAACGTTTTTTTGTAACATTTTTTTTAAAACGTTTTTTTCGTAACGTTTTTTTTTTGAAACGTTTTTTTTTTGAAACGTTTTTTTTTTGAAACGTTTTGTGTTTTGTAAGGTTTTTTTTCTCAAAACCTTTTTTTGTGGTTTTTGTTGTGAGTTTTGAAGAAATGAGGGGTGCTTATATAGAGAAAATTTTAACAATGATTTTACAACATCAAAATTTACAATGTTATAAAAACGAATTTACAAGTAATTTACAACGAAATGTTGAGTTGTAAAAAAAACAGGTATGCCTTAACAAAAACGTATCTACCTAATTTCAAATTTCGTCTTTAAATCGTTGTAAACATATTTCGTCGTAAATTGCTTGCAAAGTTACAACGTTTTTACGACGAAATGATATTTCAATGTGAAAGCACTGTTAATTCGTCGTAACTAGGGTAAGATTTTACAACGACCATTTTCGTTGTAACTTTACAATTAATTTACAACGAATATATATTTCGTCGTAAACTCGTTGCTCATTCGTTTTTAATACGATGCGTCCTTAATTCGTCGTAAATAGACGTTGTTATCTAGATGTTTTCTTGTAGTGTGTATGTCCTCTTGAGTTTTAAAATTTAATAGAAAGGATAAGTAAATTCCTTGTTACTAATCAACCCAAGCTAGGTTTTGTAATTGTAGTATTTAGGATGTCAATCCATACTTAGGAAGAATAACTCACTAATGATGCATGAATATGTCTAATTCAAGTGCAATCAGAAAATTCAGATCAGATTCTAAAATGTTTGTAACCTCAAAAAATATCTAACAATCTAACAAATTCAAAATGAGAAAGTAAACAACTAAGAGAAACAAAGGAAGATGCAAAACAAGTGAAATAAGAGACTGAAAACAAAGCAAATGCAACTAAAGCAGAAATTTAATCAATTTATATAAGGATAAAGCTTGTGTATAAGTTAATGGGTTTGGGTGATCATATGTCAATTTATGATGCTCAATACAATTATGCAATACTGATCCTTTAGACTAGAAACACAACGTCTAGTTAATCTACTTCTATGGTATTAATCCTATATTGATCATTTAATAAGCAGCCACAACAGAGGCGGACCTATTAAGAAAGGTGGAGTATGTCACTTGACACCCTTAAAATCTTAATAAAATATTAAATATGTGTAAAAACTGTAGTGAATTAGTAGTATGTTTGGTAAAAAATTTCTATTGAACCCCCAAAACCAGTGTTCGAATGTGTCACATGACCCTTATAATATTTTCTTTTCTTTGTTGATCAATATTTTGACCCCTATTAATTTAATTTCTGGGATCACCACTGAGCCACAAGATAGTATGCATAAAATTTAAGCTCTAGTAGCCACTAATACCTTAGACATTAATTTCCATTGGCTAAGAATAAAAAACACTCATAAGATTAATTCAAGCATTTGATCAAACACTTTCGATGCATAGAAATACCTTAATTCTAGATCATGATCAGCAAATTCAAATCTAGCATTAAACACATCAAATTAGTAAGGATCTTTAACAATCTAAACCCTAACCATCATAAATCAATATTCTTTCATCATAATCTATCTAACCCAAAAATTTATAAGGTGACTATTCACTAATAATCTTGAAATCACAAAAATCCATGACGGATATGTCCATAATCAAGAGATTAACCAGATTAAAGAAGGAAAAATAAAAAAAATTAAAATTAAAATTAAAAAAACCAAGTCAACTCAACATAATTGAATCAACCCAACTAAAATTTGGCAAAAAAAATAAAAATCAACTATGGTCAACAAAAATATTGATGCTGAACTAGGGGTGATCAGGTTGCTATATCCTCTCGTTTTTCATTGATCTTCAGGGAAGCAGGTGGCAATGTGATTTGGACGCCATGAGAGGTCGCCATCCATTTGGAGACCGAATTCACCTCGCCATTTTCCCTCTCCTCATAGAGACTTAATCTGGTTGCTGTATTCTCTACAAAACTTACTCCACTTCAAGGTATTTCATAGCGACTTGATCTGATCGCCACAAAAGGTTTGTGATCCTAAAAACCTGAATCATATCGCTACAGTGGTTACCATTTGTTTCTTTCATGAGTTTTTTTTTTTTTTCCTGGTCCATTTTTCTCTTTAATTTCTCTAAGTCCACATGGTAATCACTCTATAACTTTATAAAGACAAATGCAAGAATATATAATTTAAAATTTTCTAAATATAAGTGAAAATCTCTAAATATCCCCAAAAAGAGTTAAAACTATTAAAAATTAGAAATAATAAAAGCTTTTAAAAAACTGGTAGGATAATGTTTTAGATAGTTACTTCAAGATTCTATAATAAACCATAATGAAAACTAGATGAATAGAAGGAAAAAATAGACTTTACGAAGTAGAACAAATTAATAAAAATGATATAAACATGTTAGTACTATACATAATGACTATGCATTTTGTAGGAAACCCTTCTCAAAAACTAACTAGTAAGAAGTATGTCTTAACAATTTTTAAATCTCCAACTTTCGGAAATTTTATGGTAAAAGATATATATATATATATAACTAATATTGTACAAATGATTGTAATCAACCTTTGGAAAAAAAGTATATAGTAGGGCTACCTTTGTTTTTTCAGAAAGATTACTAAATAAATTAGAAGATTTTGATGGAGGACAACCAATTCCATATAACTCAATAATCTAATTGTTTGCCTTGGTTATAAAAAATATTATAAATATGTCAAGAACCAAAGGATAAACAACAATTAGATTTGATGAAACTAAAAGTTAGCAATATAACCATCTTATTTTACCTTCCAGAAAAAGATGGACGAATTACAAACATAGAAAAGTTTTTTTTATTCAATACCATATAAGAAAATTCAAAAAAAAATTCCAACTTTTATTATACAAAAGATAAAAAATTTTAAAAAAAATTCACAAAGAAAGAAAATAATTATAATGACTCAATATTTGGGATCCAGAAAACCTCAGTAAAAAAGGACGAAACTCTAACTAATATTTTATTTATAAAGCTCATCTCCATTTTATTTTTTGTCACAAAAAAACTTATACCATTGAAATTCTGCAAAACTTAATCCGTCGAAAAGTATTTTTGATGATTTGCTGCTCGCCATTACCCAGGTCGAGAGGACCGTGATTTGTATATTTAGTTTTCCAACTTCACTGAGTGACTCTTCTGTTACCACTCATCTTCCTTATTTTTTTAGTTAAGATTCACGAATAGATGGACTTACAATAAATTAGATGCTTTATGATATATTTTTTCATTCATATTTTATTTTAAACATTGGTTTTATAGTTTTATTTGATTTATTGGTCGTTAGATTTTTATCAGCTAAATACATACTCTACTGTTTCAAAATAACTAATATAACTTGTTTTCGTATTTCAATGTAGATTTTACTTTTATTAGATAGTGTGTAACCAATTATATTAAATAAATTTATTTTTAATTGATTGATATATATTTATTTTATATATTGAATTATATTTTTCTTTTTAAAAATAAATTTTTTAATAATCGTGCATTCAACTAGAATAACTTATATTTTGAAACAGAATAAATAATAACATGGAAATTTCTTTATTTTGAATTACTTGCGATAGAAGTTATGGTATGTAGCATATCTTTTTCGAGTGAGAATGAGACGATTATTACAATAATATTTCCTAGAATTGCAAACATCCAGGACATAAATCAACTGAGTGAAAAATAAAAATAAAATATTAATAAAAATTTACATGATCAATAAAACATTAGAGAAGAATTAGAAAAACTATTCCTTTCAGAAACCGAAACCTCCAAAGAAATTAGTAGTGAACCTTAATATGATAGAAGATCAAAATGAATCGTCATCTGAAGATTTTCAAAACTGCTATGATAATATTTGCAATTGTAAAAGAATTAACGTAACTACTAAAGATATAAGTCATGTTTGGAAAGTAATCCCCGTATTTATAAAAATAATCGCAGCGATACAATTTTGTTTTTTAATGAATTTTATTGCTTCTTTTTATGTTGAATTTTCTATCGCCAATCACTGACACATCAATTGCTTCCCAAACATGGTCATAGATAAACAATTTCTACCAACAAAATAAAAATAAAAAAAAATTATAACAATGTCTAGTTGTCTACCAACAAAACTAAAACAATTACAAACAAATGATAGATTAGCTTTAATTGAACAAAAGTACAACAATCAAGTCATAATTATAACTATGTACATTCTCAATTCAAGAATATAATTTTTTTTAAACCCGCGTATGCTAATCTAATATTGTATATCAATACATTATTATATAACATATTGAGCTAAACGTGAATCATATATTTGTGTGTGTGTTTAAGAGGGGCAAAAGAAAGAAAATAATTATTAACTGATTTGATTGTTCGACTCAAGAATTAGTTGCTAGGCCTAACACAGTGTTAGGTTCGATCTCGTTTCCTGCCTTTCAATTTATTAGGCAGATACTTTGGACACTGTCTCAAATTTCATTTAATTGTGAAACGATAAACAAACAAAAAAAAAAAACTCTTTCAAAGTAATAAAAAAAAACTCAAACGTATGCGTAGGAGTAGGATAACACTATTTCAACTCGGATTCTGAAAAGTGAAAACCAGAAATTCCAGATTGAGATGTTTCATGTTGACTTTATCACATCAATAAAAATATGAATAACGAAATCTTAGACTGTTCCATTTTCATTATGTTTATGTTTATATATATAAAATCAAAGGGGAAGTACTTAAAACCGGTTATCAAAAACCCAAAAATATCCTTTAAACCAATTCAATTAGGTTGGTTATATAGTTATATGTCATTTACATTATTTCATTATCCATTAATATGTGTCACTTAATTATTTAACAATCCTGCAAGTTGCATCCCTTGTTTTATTTTTCTCTTTTCGACTATTGACCATGTCTTCTTGGCATCTTTATTCGATTTCGACCATCGTTTACAAAATGAGAAGGTGATATTTAACGTTTTTATTTATTGGATTTAAGTATTGTTTTGTCAAATATATCATGACCCGGTCTTACCTCTAAAACCAAGGCTGAAAAGGTTTTATTTTTTAAAATACTCGAAAATTATAGATTGTGCTTAAATAATTTGAATTTTGAGAGATAAACAATGGAACCAAATTCTAATGATTGATCTAACTAAAGTTAAGGCTATTAAGCATTCAGCTTTGATTCACTGTTGCGAATAAGATTAATTTAATGAGACATAAATTTTAAAACTCTTCATATGAAAAAGAAAAAAAAAAGTTTAATATTTTATTTATGCTACATGATGTGTTATGGTTGAACCGGATTTGGCCGAAACAATTGACTTTGTTTCCAGCATCTGATTCTGTCGTGTCATGACGCGCATTGAAGAGGCCTAAGAAAGCCCAATATTTAATGTAGGAGGGCCCATAGTTTAATTAAAAAGTTTCCAACAAAATTGTACAAAATATTATAAATAGTTTTGCTGCTACCCGCCAAAACTAATATTTTTAATCACAGACACAAGAAAAGTATATAAACGGCGGAGATTCAAGCTCTGGATGGCACGTGATAGTATCTTCCTCTGCACGTGCATCTGTAGATGACGCTGCATGATTCGGCAACGGAGCACTGAAAGCTAATCATCACACGTTTACACGGCGAGCATGCGCCACAAGCGTAGGAACAGTCCGGCAAACTCGATCCTGTTGGATACATTTCCATTTCTGTCCCTCCTTTTTCTCTTATTTCCTTTTTGCCATAAATTAATTATAAATAGTAAGTTTCTTTTTTGAACTTTATATAAATAGTAAGTTCAAAAGACGTAATTAAGAGGTCGAAGTGTTGAACAAATAAAAAAGAGGACAAAGTATTTATCTAAAAAAAATACTTTTGCAATTATTAATTCACACCTTTATTGTCAAAGACTTGTCAAAACAAGCCAAAAATAACCAAAAGATAAACTTCAATTCTGGTGTATTATCTGTCACACACATTTGACATTTAATTTGTAATATGTTTCAACCATCTTTAGGAAATCAAGAAATACTTTATTTAACAGTTTACCAAAAAGTAAAATAACCAAAGGAACAATATGATAAAAGGCCACAGAAATTTTCAAAATTTAATAAATAAATTTATTTTTAGCATTTAGAACTTAACGGAAAGTCAGAGTTTTTTCAAAATTATGAAAAACAATTCAAAAGTTTTAGAATTTAGATTGTAGTTTTTTTGGGTCATGGCTTAAAAATTTGAGATTTAAGGTTTAGTTTTAAATTATTTATGAAATTTTAAAAGTATGGTATGTTTTGTTCAAACTCGATTAATCAGACATAACAATATTGCAGACATACAAATGTTACATATATTTTACGAAATGCTATATAATCAGAGAAAATTTTGAGAGTAGTGCACCGTGCGAGACTTGACCTACCTTGTGGTGCGTTTGACCTTGTCCTATCTCGGAAGTTTTCTTTTCTCCGCCATTGACCGTAGTTTCTAAAACGGCATAAAATGTAGTGTTAGACCCCAAGAAAAGTTACTATATATATTGTATGACAAATGATTAACAAATAAATATAATAATAAAAAAGGGAAAGGGTGAGATATTGATGTGACGGACTTAGTGGCGGCGTGCGAATGCAGTTAACGACCAAAGAACACGCGGCAAAGACTACAACGAGGGCAACCACTGACGTGCGGAGAAACTTCTTCATGTTTTATTATTTTCTACAAAGATGGAAACTTCTGAATGAAACAGAGGTTTTAGAGAGATTCTTCTGTAGAACGAGAGCAGAAGACAGTATACTACGTGTGTTGTGTGATAAAGGTGAAATAATCTAAATGCAAGTGATATATGTCTATATATAGTTGGGGAAAAGATGAGAAAATTTGGGTATGTGTTATAATAATAAATGAAAACAAAAAGACGTACGTACACCTGATGGAGTCACATGATTCTTGTCGAATTTCTGATATTTTTCTACATTTTTAAAAAAAAAATCATTCGTGTAGTTATATCAACGAATCTGTTCGCTATCATTTACATTCAATTTGCTCATTTAAATTTGTTTGAATCAAAGAACTGCTATAATGTAGCAACAAGGCCTGATATACGGTTGTGCACTCGGTTCATTTTATGTTTCGAATATATATTTTAACTTTTCGGATAAAACATACAATTTCGCTACTAAATCATAGTTAAGTTTAGTTTTAACATTTGAACCAAAAAAAAGTTTAGTTTTAACATTTACACCCAAAAGAAACAAAAAAAAAAAACAAAAGTGTTACTACATAATGAGTTCATTGTAGATTAGTGACCACTATATATCTTATAGGTGCACAAAGTGTTACCAATAAAAGACCAGGAAGCCTATAATTAGTTTCACTTAACTGAATAAGGCTTGCTAATTAACTCGTGGAATTTCCATATATTATTTAATTACGGCATTGTGTGGATTTCATAATCATATTATAAACCATGGCTGAACATGCATAAATTAAAACTTAGAAGCATTAATTGTAGGTATATAGAGAGAGAAATTATACGTATAGATAAGGTATGTATATACGGCGTGGGAGTCGTGGGACCAAAAAAGGAGTTACGATAGGAGAAGAGTTAATAATTGCAGTCATAAGGTTCACAATGGGAGAGAGTGCACAGAAGCAGCCAAAAGTGTTCAGAGATCTTGGAAAATAACCTGTCACGCAAACGTGAACCTTGCCTTTGGTTTTAATGACCTTTCACCAAAGCACCAAAAATGAGCTTGTTCATATATTTTTCATTTTGTTTTGGTAACTTAGAAGTTTAGGATTCTTTTTTGTTTGGATCAGAAATTTGTTAACATGTTAGATTAGTTTTCCCTAGTCGTTAATACCCATTTCTCGTTTAGATGCAAAACATTTGATGATTAATATGTGCTTTAGTCTAGAAGACTAGAAATGTCATGAAAGGTAAACGTAACATAAATCAATTAATCAAAGACTATTTCAGAATTTTTTTTTTTTTTTGAATATCTGTTGATAATAAAGATTTTCATATTTCTCATTTTAGGAAAGATAATCAAGACTATTTTCAGATTTTTTTTTTTGTTTTTTTTAATATCTGTTGATAATAAAGGTGTTCATATTTCTCATTTTAGGAAAGTTTATGTTATCTTTTTTATGAATTGTAATATGTATAGTCCGATTGATATATATACAGTATAAGAGAAAAGAAAAAGATGAATTTTGAGGGGGAAAAAGTAGAAAAGATGCAGCAATTTTTTCCACTCGTTATTTTAAGTAGGAATTTTTTCATACTTTTCTTAAAACAAATAAAAATAATTTTTTTTAATTGTAACTTTTTTGACACATAAATTTGAATTTCTTTTTTTTTTTTTTTTGTGAGTTTTTTCCAACCTAATGTTATACGGATTTTGTTCTGATTTAAATGTATTTTGATTGTTGAAGTTTTATTGTTTTTCTAAATATAGTGAAATTTGGATGTTTTTGAAGGTTTCTATTTAGGTGCAATTTAGACGGATGCAATCATGCAAATGCATATTGGTTTTATTTTGTCTGATTATGAAATTATGATTCTTTGGATTTGAAAAGCTATCTTTCAACATTACAGGACATATATGTTATCGTTCAGTGAAAAATAATCAGAAATCTTATTTATAGGTTTTTGGAAAGATTGATAAAAAAAACATGTTTGGTATGATAACATTCTTTTTGATAAAAGTTACATTTATTGTTATTTTAGCTGTATGTTTAATTTGTTTTCTTTTTATAGGAATTTATTATGCGAAAAATTATGTTTTTGATCAGCTTTTTCTACGAATATATCTGTTTTTTGTTATTTTGCAATTTCTGTTTTTTTTTATTATTGTATAATTATTCATTTTAATTTTAGTAAAAAAAATTAGATGACATGGAAAAAACAAAACAAAATTCAAGCGTATATATTTATTTTATAAGCCATAATATACATGTCAAGTTGCATACCGGCAAATTAAATGGCGATTATTTTGGGTCCTATTTTTGGTAAATTAATATTTAAACTTGCTGTATGAAAAAAAAAACCCTGCATAAAAATATATTTGTTGCACTTCAAATATATATGTAGTTTGCTTTTATTCTTCGTTTTTAATCAATCAAATTAACTAACTAATATTGTTAGTTCAATCAATTGAATAACTCTTTTTAGTCCCTTGCAGTAAAAGTCATAGTGGTGGTGGTGCATGTCCATTTTGTATATATATTGTCAAAATTAATCTTCTTGTTTAAAAACTACAATACTGTCTTACTTAGCCAACCCCACAATATGAAATTATCATGCAAATACTGTCTAAATTGATTAGACCTGCTATGCTTAAACTGCAATACATGATATGTATTTTTTCAGCAATTATAAGAAGATGATATCATATGATGAATTTTCTAGTTACTAAACTATCGTGACATAAGGGAAAAAATATTGACAGCAATACAATACAACGCTAGATTTTAATAGCTCACATTTCTTTAATCATGTGTTTCACAATATTTCTCTCTTCTTCCATTGCGAAAAACGAGGAATTGTTAATTACTTGATAGAAAACGAGGATTTGTTAATTACTTGAAAAAAGATTATCAATGATTATTCACGAAGAGTCCTCGAATGTCTAAAAATGGTTTGTTTTAGCCAGAAAATCCAGTCAACATTTTGATATAAGCTTCTTGGAAGATAATATTTACTTCCTCTATTTTAAATTATAAGTTATTTTGGCACACAATTATTAAAAAAGATAATTATTCTTAAAAAATATAATATAATAATATAACTTAATCAACCAAAAAAAATACTGTAATTAGTCATATGATATTAATTAAAGATAAAATTGTATAAAAACATGAAAACACTTATAATAAACAAAAAAATTTTCAGAATAATTTATATTTTAAAACAGAAATAGTACTAAGTTTTTGGTACAGATAAATATTTTTATCATCTCATAATCATTTATAATTAAATTAATGATGAGATGATTATGGTAGAATCGATCATTTCTCACAATTTCGTATGTAAAGAATGAGATTATGTTTTTAGGGTGCTCCAGGTTTCAGGTTCAATACATTATGGTTTCGGCTTTCTGGTAGAATGTTTTCATCAAAAATACTTTATTATGTAGTATTGAAATCGTCCCAAACTCTCGATTATTATGTTGATATTCATTTTTTAGTGTGTAAGAGTTTTTTCGTTTGAATTCTTCCTCCTTTAGTGGTATTGTTGGTTTCTACTTGCGCCGGCTTGCTGGCCTCCTCTCAAAGCCTCTGATTGTGCTATAGTATCTGGTTGTTCTGTCTTTTTTTTTTTTTTAATTTTGTGTTCTTTTCTTCTTAAGAGTTTTTAAAAAAGTTTCCACAATTAACATCAAATTATGTAAATCGAAATTCACACAATCAAAATTTATTTAAAACTTAATGACTTTGTAAGTTGCGAATCATCCAATTTGATAATCGCAAGCCATCTAGTTCAAACTGATTTGGTAAGTTGCGAGCTGGACCAAAAAGTACTTAGCAAGCTTGATCAACTTGGTTTATTCATCTCAGAAAAATTTGTTTAAGTTCGAGAATTTGATTTAAAAATATTTATTGTATATAGATAGTTAGATACTGTTAACTATTGATTTTGAAAGGTGAATTTTAACTGGTATAGTAAATTAATGACAATCATGTTTATGACTTTTTATATTTTCATAACTTTTGTTACAAATTTATATATATATTTTCTGGGTAGTAAATATTTTATATGCTGTATTCACAAAAATAATTTCAGAGAAATCGCATGAAACTTTACCCGTGGATCATTTGGTTTCTATAAGATACTCGCAATGACAAGCTTTTCAGGGGAATGAACCGGGAACCTAATGGCATCCTTCATCATGCGATTAGCGAATGTGGCGCTTAGTATACTGCTAATTCTGCAAGAGGCCCTACTTTCCTGGTGCAGATACTACCTATTCCCTAAAACCTTTGTTTTAGGGACATTTGCTTTGTTGATGGCTCATGGATGCAAGAAGGAACATTTAGTGGTCCAGGCTGAGTCTAGTATGACGAGGACTCGTCTAAGTGATTATTAGACCTGCACAATTTACCATGATATTTATTCCCTCTTTATTCGGAACGCGAAGCTCTCTTTTGGGTTATACAATGCATGTTGGAACAGTCTGCGACTTAAGCTTTTAGAGCATCATTATAAGAGGGTTCTAAATAGGTTCTGATCAGATTTTAAATAATAAAAAAAAAATAATGATGAAAGATAAAAATGACAAGTCTATAAAAAGAGAGATTTTAGAACTTTATTTCTAATAATCATGATATTTACTGTTTCACTATTGGTTTAATTTTTTTTAATTTAATTAAATCATAACAAATTATTAAAATAATAATATAAAATTTTCTAAGAGATAATCATGCTTTTAGGAAAAATTGTTAAGACGTAATCAAGATGATTCGACATCAAAAAGACTGGCCAAGCTTCTCAACGGAACTCCATAACTTTGTGGATCTTCAAAGGGAATTTCCGGAATTCTCGTTGACCTATACTCTTACAGATGGCAAATTCCACGGCATACTCTTTAGCCTAGGACGATCTCATCATAATGTTATTCTTTTACGGGTTATTATATTTCGACGTGGATTATCATACCATCTCAAGTTTGAGTGATAGAATTGCATTAAAAAGAAAAAAACTTAAGAGAACTCGCTGAACTTCTTAAGAGTGCTTAAGAATTGTTCGTATATAATATGAAATCTAATAGAGTAAGCCCATATCTGAGCCCAACTTGACCGACGTGGTTTGGTTGCTAACCAACTTCACTTGACAGGGAGAGTAAATAATATCCTCAAACTCTGAACCAAACGCAGCGTTTTATCACCCGATTATTTTCCTGGAAAAAACAAAAAAAAATCCTTCGCTGAGAAGCAAGAAGAAGATCTTCTTCTTCGTTGTTTTCTTTCCTTCTGCCCTGTTCCACACCCTTTGCGATCGATCTTTACTGATCAAATCGCCACAAGTCATATCCGATCATGTCGATGCTCGATTCCTTCTTCAATAAAGGCTTCAAAGCAGCAAAATGGTAAACTCTCTGCTTTTCTTGATTTGTCAATTGGATTTGATTCAAAAAGGTGTGATCTTTAATCTAATCTTGTGATGGGTTTTTTGTTATAAACAGCAAAACCTTGCTGAAGTTAACGATCCCTCGGATAAAGCTAATACGTAACAGAAGAGAAGCACAGATGAAGCAAATGCGCCGTGAAATCGCTAAGCTTCTTGAGACTGGTCAAGAAGCCACTGCTCGGATTAGGGTAATTGCTTTTTATCAAATGGCTCTCAGTTTAATTGAAATGGGGAGTTTGTTTTTTAACTGTGTTTGGTTCTGTTTAGGTTGAACATATTATAAGGGAAGAGAAGATGATGGCTGCTCAAGAGATTCTTGAACTCTTTTGTGAGCTTATAGCTGTTCGTCTTCCTATCATTGAGGCTCAAAGGTTGTAACTTTAAAGATTTTCTTCACTTTGGTCTTGAGAAAGTTATGAACTTTTCAGTTTCCTCTTTGTTGTTGAGTTTCTGAATCCTTTTTGAATTTTGTTTCTAGGGAATGTCCTTTGGATCTAAAAGAAGCAATATCAAGTGTATGTTTTGCTGCGCCGAGGTGCTCTGATTTGATAGAGCTGCAGCAAGTTCAGATGCTATTTGTTTCCAAGTATGGAAAGGAGTTCGTTGCAGCTGCGTCTGAGCTCAAGCCGGATTCTGGTGTCAATCGTAAGGTAAAGTTTATTGGTATATGTACATTGCTAATGTGAGAACTCAACACAGCTTGGTTTATGTAGCTGAAGAAGAATCTAAGTTTAGTATCTGTAAATCCTTGGGATCACATTTGTAGAACTAGTATTTGTGATCTATCTTACTGATTGAATTGCTAACATTCATTGATAATGTGCGAGCTCAACACAGCTTGGTGTACGTAGCTGAAGAAGAATCTATATGAATCTCTAAGTTTAGTATCTGTTAATCTATATGAATCTCTAAGTTTAGTATCTGTTAAATCCTCAGGATTACATTTGTGGAACTAGTTTTAGTTAGTATTCGTGATCTATCTTGCTGATTGAATTGCTAACATTCATTTGCGTGGGGTAAGGTAAAGTCTAGAAAAGACAAGAAATTGTTTCTTCCTCGTTTTAAAAAAAAATATTTTTCCGAATGAATTTTACAGTTGGTGGAGTTGCTGTCTGTGCGTGCACCTTCCCCAGAAAGTAAACTGAAACTTCTCAAGGAGATTGCAGAAGAACATCAACTTGATTGGGACCCTGCTCCTACAGAAACTGATCTCTTCAAATCTCATGAAGATCTCCTTGTCAGTACTTCTCTCTTTCTTTATTATCTCTTCTCTGCCTCATATAACGGATCTGGTCAGAACATTTCAGGCTGCTTTGTTTGTTTTTGCATCAAACCTAGTATGTACCGCTTCAAGTTTGTCCAGATATCCGCGGCCTTCAGTTTTCTTTTTGCCTCAGTCTCTCTTTCTTTTCCTAAATCGTCTTCTTTCTTTACAGGATGGACCAAAGCAATTTGGTGGGGGTTCTAAGTTGCCATTACAGGAGGAACAAGATAAAGGGTCACGTTTGACAATGTTATCTATTTCACGTCCGGAGGAGGAGCAATCTGATTCTGACTCAGAGTATGAAAAATTGGATTTTCCCGACGTTCCAAATGTCTTGCTGCGGCCGACTCCTGGCACTACCACTCAAAATGCACCGGAGGCAGCGAAACCTGCCACTTATGAACGTACCTCTCCCGACATACCCTTTGATCCAGAGAATGCAGTGGACGAGAAACCTGCTTCCAAAAGAGATGAACAATTTGCAAAAGCAAGCACCACTGTCTTGAAAGACCAACAATCTTCACCCATTGTTTCTTCAAAGCACGTGACGGAATCTGATCCCGTGAAACAGGACAGCTATTCTCCACCTTCTGCTGGTGTACTAGGACACTTATCTACAAAAGAGAGTGGTGCTTCGAGGGATCCTCCAAGGAAAATATCCGATATGGACTTGCAGGATGTCCTAACAGCTGCTCAAGCTGCTGCTGACTCAGCGGAACGTGCGGCAGCAGCAGCGCGTTCAGCTGCAAGTCTTGCACAACTCAGAATCAGTGAGCTCACCAATAAGACGTCTGAACAGTCTCCAGAGAGTCCGAGTGAGAATCCTTTCCATTCAAACCCACCAACACAGACCGTGGAAAAACCGCAGTTCGATCATCAGAATTCTTCTGTCAGCAGCTACGGAGATCTTACAGACTTTCAAATGGGTGACTCTTCAGCATTTTACAGTCATGAGCGGAACAACCACCAAGCAGAGAGACTCCCTTCGATGGAAACCCCGCGGTTTGATCATCAGAATTCATCAGTCAGCAGCTATGGCGATCCTTCAGAGCTCCAAAGACCAGAGACCCTACCATTTGATAGACTCAGCGCTGACCAGGACCACCAGAAAATGAGACTCCCTTCAATGGAGAAACCGCGGTTTGATCATCAGAACTCATCAGTCAGCAGCTACGGCGATATTTCAGAGCTCCAAAGACCAGAGACCTCATCATTTGACAGACTCAGCCCTGACCAGGACCACCAGCAAATGAGACTGCCTTCCATGGAAGATGATCCCTATTACTCATACCCTAATCTCTTCACATCTCAGAATCCTGATCGCTCACCTGGCTCACGTTCAGTTTCAGACAATACAAAACCTGCCCATGATTCTTGACTGTTACCTGCAAATGTTATAATGCAAGGTTGATGTTTTCTTTTTTCCAATTTGTTTCATTTCTACTGTTTCAAAACGTTTCTTGAACATCCTTTTCTTCCTCTTTATTTAGTGGAAGACTTGTGTATTGTATAGAACTTGGTGTGAGTGATTATATTATATTTCAAATAAAAATATCCGTGGTTTGTTTAAGGAATTAATTGGGGATGCTGATGTCTAATGCAGCGTCTACTATTGACGTTTGATTACATACAAAAGCACAAACCCCATACGCAATGCCAAACCGAAAATCCGTAGGATTACTTTTTTCTTCCACCGAAGAAATAAAATGAAATATGAATACAGAGAAGTAATTGTTCAAAACTATGAGGCTGTTGTAAACTGTTAACATAAAATAGTTGATATATATATATATATGTATCAATTATTAGAGTGAAAGAAAGATAAAAAAACTCAAAAGGAGTAATCGCAGCAATCGATGCCATTAATTAAGTTTAGTTCTTTTGTATTTTATTTGTACCAATTCTCTGTTTTTTTTCTCCATTTTGAGTAGATTCATTTGCTAGGTTGNAATGAGTTCCTAAGTTATGGGGGGGGGGGGGGGGGGATTTCATGGCAGTATAAAGAGTGTGTTTGTGTATTGAAACATTTAGTCTTCACGAGCAACAAATATTAACTCCAAGCTGATGTTGATTTAATTTCATCATCGCCATTTTTCTATAATTTACTTTTTTTTTCTTCCACCAAAGAAATAAAGAATACAGAGAAGTGAATTTCCTTTATCTTTCTCTGTTTCAGTTAGACAAATTACAAATCTCTTTATCTTGGACCAGACAACTCAACAGCATGAAGATTATCAGTAGAATCAAGGATCCAATCGGAGGTGGGATCAGAGGACAGCTCCACTTCCTGCCTGAGAACTTCCACTTTCTGCCATTCATCCCATTTCTCAGCCAAACCATCACCTTCAAGCATTCGAACAACGTCAGACATCTTAGGCCGTTCCATTGGTGAGCCCTGTGTGCAGAGAAGAGCCACTTGTATGAGTTGTTCTACTTCCGCTTCTGTGTAATTACTCTGCAGATCAGGATCCACAAGCATCTCCAGTTTCTTCTCCTTCAGAAGCCCTTTTACCTGAAAGAAAGATCAAATGAAACACCAGAGGAGTAAGCTTTGAGAATAGATACAGAAGGTTATCCAAGTAATGGGCTCCAAGAGATACTGTGTTATAATATATACCCAATCTAGAAGCATAACGTCATCGTCATTGGCCAGTCTTGCAAGATCAAAAGCTCTCTGACCTGTGATCAGTTCCAAAAGCATGATCCCGTAGCCAAAAACATCGGTTTTCTCTGAAGATTTTCCAGTTGAGAGATACTCAGGAGCAATGTGTCCAATAGTACCACGCACAGCCGTTGTGACATGTGTGTCTTTATAATCCATAAGCCTAGCCAACCCGAAATCTCCTACGACAGCTTCAAACTCCTCGTCCAACAGAATATTAGCAGCTTTCACATCACGGTGAATGATTTTCGGGTCGCAATGATCATGAAGATAAGACAAACCCCTAGCTGATCCTAGCGCGATTTGCTGTCTTATTGCCCAAGCTAGAGGTAACTGTGATGGTGGACGTTCTGCAATCCATTTCAAGAGAATGAAAATAACAATGGATAAAACGTATAATCGCAAACTCGAAACTATGGTAACCTTACCTCTCAAACAAGAAGCAACGCTTCCGTTAGCCATGTAAGGATAAACAAGCAATCTCTCGGTAGGAGTCATACAGAAACCACGTAGCCTGAGAAGATTTCTGTGAACGGCCATGCTTATCATCTCCACTTCTGTCTGAAACTGGAGCTCGCCACCTGGTGTGCGCTCTTCTTTAAGCCGTTTGACTGCGACAAGTGTTCCATCAGCGAGACGGCCTTTGTAGACTTTACCAAACCCACCTCGGCCCAAGATGTTCTTGTTGCTGAAGCTATCGGTTGCTACTTGAAGTTCCCGTAGAGAGAACCGCTTAAGCTGCCCCAAGTGAACCTCAGGGTCCTCTTCGGCTGCATCATAGAACCACAACGTTAATTAATAGTTACTTACTAAACCAAATTCTCCAATGAAACAAAAAGCTTGGATATTTTACTAACCAGGAACATCAAAGAAGAAGTCTTGAGGTTTTCTCCTACGCCACCAAGCAAAAGCTAATGCAGGGGCAGCAAATAGTAAAGCAGCACCAGCAGCAACTCCTCCCGCAATGGCTCCAGTAGAACTATACCCACCTTAAAAAAGATTTACAAAAATAATTAGTCAACCAATAGTCTACTAGAGAAGTCGGCTTCTATAACCTGTGATATAGACTGTTTCCAATAAATTCAGTAAAAGATGTAAACGTTACGTTACTGTCTGATTCATTTCATTACCTTGAGTAGGAACAGTGGGCGGTGGGATAAAAGGTGGAGGAGGAGAAAATGGGGGAGAACCAGGGCAAGGACGGCTCGTAACTGGGCCGCATAGATCCAAGTTGTTAGCAAAACTGTGCAGAGAGAACACAACTTGTGAGGTCAAAGCGCTAATATTTATATTAACCAATAAAAGTTACAGAATTTTGGGCAATGTAGTATGTCTATTGATCAAATTTAATTAAAATCAACTCAAAGACTCTATATCGTATAGCCTCTAGTGCTTGATAGTAACTTATTAGATCCCTTTTATCTAGTATGCGAGTGATTAATGTTCAACAGTAAGGATTCCATCAAACCTGATGGGAGTGAAGAGCGAGAAGGAACCATTATCAGGAACAGATCCAGATAACTGGTTGTTCGACAGATCCCTGCAGAGATTTAAGGACGAATCAGGGGATCCATTAAGAGTGAGAAGTTTAAAAGAACAGAAAGTGAAGTTGATTTAGTGATACTCACAGAACTTGAAGGGTTGTGATACTAGTCAATGACATGGGAATTGGTCCGCTGAGACTGTTATTGTTGAGCCGACTATCCTTGCAGCAAAAACTTATACCACGTTACTAAAATTCAATCAAACAACTTTTCTTTAATCATTTTTAACTAAAACCAAGACATTTAGCTAGTGCATGATGAGAAGAGCAGACTAAGATGTTCTTACAGAAAGCGCAGCTTGAAGAGCTTTCCAAGAGAATCTGGAATTGGACCAGTGAAGCTGTTCAAGTACAGGTCCAAGCTCACTAAGTTTGTCAGATTCCCAAGATCACTTGGAACCGGCCCGGTTATGTTATTACTATAAAGTTCCCTGCAATTTAAGAGTATCACACTGTCAGAAAAATATTAACAACCAACAATGGCAAATGGCTATGTGACTATCACAAGCCTCTGAGCATAAATCAGTTACGCATAGTCAATTCCAATCAACCTTGAGTATTGACTAAACTTCCATTTTTGATATGAAAGCAAAAACTTACAAGTACTGCAAGTTCTTGAGCTGGCCAAGCTGGGGAACCAATTGACCAGACAAATCTGCATTCCCGAGATCGCTGAAGAAGCAATAGAACAAACAAAGATTAAAGAAGCTAAAAACAAGAACACCGGTGAAAGTCGGGTGCACGCAGAGAGACACTCACACTCTTATAACACTGTTATCGTTGTTGCACGTTACATGAAACCAAGTACACGGATTAACAAGTGTAGGGTCCCAGCTTTGCAAGACATTGTTCGGATCAATCAAATTAGCTCTCAAACTGTGCAATGCATCACCTGTTACATCATACACACCAAAAAAAAGCCTAAGCCTTTCAGAAAGAAGAAGAACTCACCAAACAAACATACAGTTCTAGTTCCAAAAGCGACCATTTCTCTTTGCTTTTACAATCAAACTCCATTCTCTGGTGAATTTTTTAACACTAGAATCAAAATTTCTTCAGTTCAATTTATTAATATGTTGCAAGTAACAAAATTCTAATTGCTGTTACGCTGTCTTAATCAGAAAAAGGCATTGTCCTAATCATAGATTATTTACAAATTTCTCTAAAAATTTGAACTTTCAAAGAGAATCAGATACTACAAAAAAAACAAAAAGGTCCTCTTGAGAACAGCGACAGTGCCAGATGAATTTTCTGTTCTCATGTACCAATGAAAGTGATAAGCAAAGGGAAAAGTAGTGAACATAAAAATAATAATAACAAAAAAAAAGAAAATGAAGATAAGAGAGAACAGTAAATTACCTTCCATGTTGGAGGAGGCAAGCCATAATGGATTTAACAGAAGCAATGAGATCAAACAGACAAGACCAAAAAAAGCTTCAAACTTTTTTGGCTCCATTTTCCAAAAAGAAAAATACCCACCAAAAAATTTCCACCTATCAGATCCAAGCAAGACCCAAAACCGCCATGAAACCCCCACAGAAAGGATAAAAATTCTAACTTTCCCAAATCAAACCATAAACTTTGCAAAATTCGAGTTTGAGAGAGAGAGAGAGGAGATAGAGAAGTTACACTTGATGATTTACTCTCTCATTAATGACACAACAAAGAATAATGCCAAGGAGAAAGCAAGTGGTAACAGCTAACCAAGGAGAAGTAAAAAAGGTGTGAGATTTTGTTGGATTAAAAAGAAAAGAAATTTTTTAAAAAAAGGAATAAGAAAATGATAAAAGAATTAAACGAAACTCCTTTTCAAATCTTTCCGTTTGCTTTTCAGAGCAAAAAGGTTTGGACTTTCTTCATTCTTAATTATAATAAGACGCTTTGCGTCTGTGGTTCTCTTTCAACACCCGTCTCTCTCTATAGACTAAAGCCTACTCTACTAACAAGTGATGGGCTCATTTCTCTTTCTCTTAATGGAACCTGTGGAGGGAGGTGGAGAGAAACAAAACACCCACTTTCAAATTATTATCACAATCACATTATTTTTTTGCTTGTTTTAGTTTTTTTTTTTTCGTTGTCAATAGGGCTGGGCATTCGGTTACCCATTCGGGTTCGGTTCGGGGTCAATTCGG
>OVBI01002368.1:0-20903 GCA_900406495.1 Sisymbrium altissimum | reverse complement strand
TCGAGAGAAGAGTATTGGAGAACTCAGGAGGAAGAGAAAAGTTGATAGGAAAAGGAAGAATTCGGCAGAGGACGAAGAAATTACCGAAAAAGAGAAGAAATTGGTGAAGGAGAGAAAAAATCGCCGTCAAATTTATTTTTTTTAGGTGGTGAAATAAAAAAAAAATTAGGTTAGATTTCATTTTAGTTTAATTTTTATTTTTATTTTTTTTATTAATGCATAATGGCATAATTGTAATATAAACGAAAACTCAGATTTTATATGACTTTTCACACTTTCAACGCAATCTGAAGACTACTTTAGCAATTACCCTATTTATTGATACTCTTCTAGTAATTATCTCTATTTTTTAATTTACATAAAACTTAATGATTTTATTTTTTTGGTAAGGACAGCCAAGTCAACAGCTCTCGAAAATGTTGGCACTCGTGAGTCCTAAAATCATGAATATGGTGAAGAAATAAATGGAAGGCTAAATCTCCTTGGCCAAATAGGGGGAAAAAGGTTTCTTATAGGTTAAAGACTCCTTATGTTCATAAGTGAGTTAAATGTTTTTATACTATTTTGTTAAATGTTTTTTAGACTATTTTGTTAAATGTTTATTAGACTATTTTGTATTGTGGTTTGTTTTAAAACTAAATTGTGTTATTTATGTTGTGTTGAATTTTATTTATGTTATTTTTTGAATTTTATTTATGTTATGTGTTGAATTGTAGGTCCAAATATAAATATTGGTACAACTATCATAAAGAAATGAAACCACTAGTAATAATAGTAAAACTAGTCGAATTTAACTGAATTAAAATCGTGCGCCGACAAATAATAAAATTAATAAAAAATGGTCTTGTGAGCCGTCTCGTGCGCCGACAAATAATAAAATTAATAAAAAATGGTCTTGTGCGCCGTCTTTTCGTCACGTAGTTGTACCAGTTTTGTAATTATACTTTTTTCTAAAGAGTTGTACTTTGAGAGTGTCTCCAACGGATGAGAATCTAGTCACTTATTTTTTACCTTTCTTTTTCTCATAATAGGAAGGTAAGACACATTGAACTTGTATCTCCTGTAAAATATCCCAAGTAGAATTATGAGATACTGAATAAACCCACTACTCCATTCAATAACATTTGAAGCAAAAAATCATGAATATTAGTCTCCACATCTGAGTTTTGTATGTACAACCCTAATTAGTTGTACTATTTATACTAGTCGTACCTCTAAACAAGTTGTAATAGTTATACGAGTTGTACTAATATCCACTTGTACCATTTAGACCAATTATACGAATAGTACCAGTTGAAATATTATAAATATTATAGGTAGAAATATTAAGATCTTTCTAATTCTATCGCACTTTATCTCTCTCATTTGAATAATATATTAAAAATATATGACCATACCATGAATACCATTCATTGTATCTTGTAAAAGAATAAAACACAACATTAGCACAAATTAGTTGTACCAGTTTTAGCAATTATACATTGCGCCAATTACAAAGTTGTACTATTTATACTGATCGTACCATTTCTACCACTATTAGTTGTATTACGAGACATGCCAGTTATACTAATTTCAGTATTATGCCACTAAAACCAGTTGTACTAGTCGTATGAATTGTACAAACGATCTAGTTATACTATTTTTACTAGTGGTTGCGCCAGCTGTGGCCAATTAAAAAGTAAGATGAGAAAGAAAAGATGAATTTTTTTTTTAATTTAAATTAAAAAAGAAAAGAAGAGAATTTCATTAAAATTATTTTGGGGTTTTCCATATAAGGAGCATTATATAAAATTAATGAACACCATAGAGAATTTTTGGATGGTCTCTAACATCATTTGAGAATTTAACTCTGACGAACATATATCTTCTAAGGTTTTAAATTAAGTCCTATAGTGAGATCAACAAAGAAGAATGTAAAATCTCCTTTAATTCCAAAGGATATTTAATTCATATGAAATTATAACCCTCCAACGATTCATTATCAGCCATGGTATTTGGAAATTCGAATCTACATTATTGTTTCTCACTCTGTTTTCTGAAATTTGTTTTTACATGTGTGGTTGCGATTTGACTGTTTAAAAGCAGAGACAAAATATGGATTTTTAATCTAGCCATTCAACAGTCATCCATCTCCCTGGTATCTCCGAATGTTTTCTTAAGTTTCATCGGTGAGCAAACATGAGGCCAGATGGGGCCTCCATTGGTTTCGAGATCAGGTAATGGTCTTATGTTCCTACTCTTTCTCAATTTCTGTTAGCCTGACATACTAGGAGATACATGGCAATATTATGTGCAGTTAGGATAGAGTCAACCCATAAAGACGTTTATGCGTCTAGGCTGAACTTTAAAAAGAAAAATAGAGTAGAACGTGGGAGGACAAGACTTATCCTACTTTGGGGAAGCAATCCCTTGCCATTTCTTGCATTGCTCTTGATCATGTGTTGGTTTCCCTTAACTCTTTTCCTGATCTCATTAATTGCATTGATTAGTTTCCTTTGACGTCTCAGTGAATAATCGCAAGCTTGCTGTTTTGAATTCTTTGTCATGCCAGTTTTAAGATAGCAAGCCTTAGGTTTTGGTTTTGGTTTACAGTGTAAACTGACCCCTCCTGCAGTTTCATGATTTACTTGAGAAGTTTTTGTTGATGAAGACGATAATGATGTTGCTAATTACCGAAATGCGAAGAGAAGAGAAGATCCGCTTCCAAGTGAAGCAACTTACTATTTAATTTGAAAGGGGAAGTTCGTATTCACTAATTTATACTTCTTTAGTTTATTACAGATACACCAAGAGGCTTTCAAAAATTTCACGTTATACAAAAGATGATCGACGCTTCACATCATTTTAATCTCATTTGGGTTTCTGTATCGTTATCTATTACCAACCACTAACTGAACTTTTTCATTCATGTTTTTGTGTTTCAGGTTTCTCACCACCGCAAAAACTATCATACTCAGCGTTTAGTCACAAACTTCATATTTCAGTAGGTGCTGTTCGGCTGCTCACCAGCTGATCCACCTGGCTGGAGGTGAAAACCGTTGTTCGTTTAGTCGATTTTAGTGAATCACCTGGGTGAAGCAGCTGGATGAGTTTCCAAAACTCACATGGAATTTTTACGAATTTTTAGCTGAGTCTGTTTGGAGTAGTTGGATGCAGCTGAATTTTAAAATATCAGTCGAAATCAGTAAATGACCAAAATATCCTTTTAAAACCTTAAACCTAAATTTGCTTCACTCTCGACACAACTCGCGCTGCTTTCTTACACTCCTCTTTCCTCACTTCAGCTTCGTTCTCTTTCAATTCTCTCAATCTCCGACAACCTGAAGCTTCTCTCCGGCAACTTGAAGCTTCACTCCGACGACCCTTTCTCCGACGACCCTTTCTCTGACGATGGATTGCTCAGTTCTACGGAACTTTCCATGAACAGGTGAGCTTCTTCCTTCTCTCTCTCTTTTCTTCTTAAACTTCCTGTTTAGAGGTTTTGTTTTGCGATTCATATGGTGGGTTTTGTATATTTGCCTGAAAGAGCGACAAGGTATTGAGGGACAAGTCGAAGAACGATCTGCAGAACCGGCTCAAGGATCTGAAGGCTGAGCTCTCTCTCCTCTGTGTCACCAAAGTCACCAGAGGTGCTCCCAACAAGCTCTCTAAAATGTACGTATAGTGAAACTTTAGGATTGTGAAATGAAGTCTGTATAAGCTTTGCTCTGCCTTAGTGTAGAATACTGCTTTGGCTGTGTATATGTTTCAATGGGAACCTGTTTTTAATCTGAAACTGCGTATGTGTTTTGTTAATCAGAGAAGCATACAAGAACAAGAAGTTCATTCCTGAGGAATTTGAAAGAAGTGCATTCAAATAGTTCTAAACTCATTCGAAAGGTTAGTGTGATAAGGAAACTATGTCTCTACGCTTAAGTAAATGAGGCAGTAGATGGAACTGTTGTTCTTTTGATAGTAGTTCTTAAGTCTGGACTATCTTTCTTTTTACATTATCATGCTAATATCTGAAGAGTTGTTTTGATGGGTTCAGGGAGTATTTTGTTAAGCTCTACTGCCGTAATCTAGAATTTAATTTTTGTTCTCTGTTTTATATTGTTAGCCAGATCTTAGGGTTCAAGTACACATTTGGAGTTTGCTCCTTGTTGATATAAGTAGTTCATCGTTATTGAAATGAGCATTCTTCTTATGATTTCAGTTCTTTCAGAAGGGATACTAGATTGTGATTTAGTTATGTTATGAATCTGGATATACCTGCTGTTATTCATAGAGCTTCCATGTTACAAATTTTTGGTACAATTGTCTTTTCATCATTCGTTTGGATATTTACGAATTCTTTGCTTTTGCTCACAGCAGTTGAATCATTTTTGGAGAATCTTAGAGATGTCTTCCGTCCCTGGTTCTGATGTAAATGATACTTAACTTTTATGCTTGTTAATATGTTGATGGAATTGCTTGATATCTGTCTCAGATTTAAATCATGCCCTTTGTTTAAACATGATCCTTTTATGCTTGTTAGTATTTTATGGTCAATTGGAATCCAAAACCAGTTTGTGTTTGCAGCACTTACTTCGTTTAGGTGTTTTTCTTGCGGGTGCCTTTTGCTTGATTCTTCTGTCTCTTGCTTGATTCTTCTGCCTCTTGCTTAGTGTTAATGCTAATACTTATATGTGTAGAGAATCTTAGATTGAATTGTCAAGCGTTTGTGGGTTTCCTTGTGTTTCGGTTATTAATAGATTGAATTGTCTTTTATGCTTGTTAATTGCTCACGTATCTTCAATTAAGACTCTTTCTTGGAGTGACGAATAAACACGCTTGTATCTTCAATTGAGAATCGAAGAGAAACTGAAAGGAAATATAAGAAAGCAGACAGTGAATGAGGTTGCGAGACAGACTATAATTGAATTCTTAACCGCAAGCATGCTAGTTTGAGATCGGTTATTGAACGAACCTTTGGTATATGGAAGGCTAAATGGAGGATATTAGACAGGAAACACCCCAAGTATGAGCTGAAGAAATGGGTTAAAATAGTGACAGCAACAATGGCTCTTCATAATTTCATCCGAGATTCACAACAAGAAGATTTTGATTTTGCACATTGGGAAGCTGTAGAATCTTATGAGCAGCATGGTGATGAAAATGATGGGCATGTTCAATATGTCCCGACCGGTGATAGGATAATGGAAGCTATGCCTGATTCTATTACTTTTGAGATGGCAAAAGAAACTAGACTTCCATATTAAATATGTTGTAATATTATCTTTTGTAACAAACTCTTTAATTTTTATTTTGTATTTTGTTTTTAGTTTGTATTGGGAATTTATTGTTTTTAGTTGGTTCAGAGAGTACTTTAATTAACTATTGTTGCTTTTTTATTATTAAATTCAAGATTTATTCAATTAAACTGTTAATTTTATTTATTTTTAATTAACAAAATTAAGTAATTTAAAATAAAAACATCTATACAATGTAAATTTATAAATTTAAAAACTTAAAATTTAAAATTATAAGTTGTAACTATAATTTAGGTAAATGATTAAAAATTAATATAATCAATGTCAAACCAAATTAATAGGATTAAGATTAAAAAAATATAGTTTGATTAAAAACATGGCTATTTTAGTCATTTTTTAGTGAAATGCATCCTGATGAAGATGCAAATTCAAAAAAACACATTAAACGAACGCAGCTGCATCGAGATGATCCAATCAGCTGCATATCCAAAATTAGAAATGAACATCACCCAGATGCAGCATCCAGATACATCATTCAGATAGATCACCCAGGTGGATCAGCTGGGTGAGCAGCCGAACAGCAGCCAAATCTTAGTCTTCTTCACTTAAAACTTAATATTTCATCAAGTGTTCTGTATATGTCAGTATATGACATGGTCACTAAAACGAGATAATATGAGAAACAATTTTACAAATGAAACTCTTCCTTAAATTCTCTATATTTTGTATATGCGAGTTATATTTGTTCTTACATTGGCTTTTTTTATAAGAATGATGATGATCCACTAGATCAGTGTACAATATTTGGATGAGCATTCAATTGCTCTCAAGCTAACAAATTGTTTTCTTTGGTAAATATGTGTGTAGATTACTAAGCGTAGGAAAACTACATCCAGTTTACAGTGCGAGGCGGGGAAAAGAGGAAGTCGCGACTGACATAGAGAAGGACAAAATTGCAATTGAGGGAGATAGAAGAGCCTAAGGAAGTTGTAGACAAACCTGCAACTGAAGGAGATAGAAGAGCTAGCCTAAGGAAGTTGTGGAAGAAGAAGCCACAAAGGATGCCGGATTCAGATAAGAATCTTGAAAGATGCTTTTAGAACCTCAAGTATGTAATTTATATTACTAATTATGTTAAATTATTAAAAGGTGAGCAGTTATTAAAATAGGATTTATAACACAAACTGGATTGAAAAAAACAAACGGACTATACTGTATATTTTTCTTTATACATATTTATTACACTTCAACTTTATAGTATATCCTAGATACCAGATTAAATAAAAAAATAAATAAATAAATTCTTAATTATGATATATAAAGAGTCGATTAAAAAATATTCTCTTTAGTTATGGTAAAAAAAAAAAATTAACTGAAACTTTTGATTAAGAAATGAAAATATTTGACAAATTTAAAAATAAAATTTATCACTAAAAGTAATTAAATAACGCATGTATAAACTGGATAAGTAAATAGTAAGACCAATGTACACAATTTCTTTTTATATTAATCAGCTACAAATAATTTATTATGTGAATGACTATTATTTTAATATAAAGCAAATGTAAAATCGCATAAGTTATAAAATTAACCAAATATATATGGATAATTTAATTTAAATAATTACCAAAATATACATAAAACAACCATTTAAATTTAAAATAAAAGCCCCCAAAATTCTTTCCCGGGTCAACATCACGTTAACATGCTCTTCTTCTAACAATCATGTATGAGCCCAACTAATTTAATTCAAACCACAGTTTGTCACGTCAGCCAACGTTCTTCGTCATTATTTTTGCCTCATTTTGTATTGACAATCCACCTTATTAATGGGCTCAATCTGAGCAGTCCCAATTGCTGAGTGTTAAATTCTGCCATTTACAAGGCTGAAGTTTATGTGGGCGAAACAGAAACTAAACTAAACTGATTCTTCACCTTCTCTTCATGTAATAGCTTCAGTCTTCTTAGATTTAAGGGGGAATTGCTCTTTTTAGACCTTTATTTGATTTTGAATGCAAAACTAAACTTCAAATTGGACATATGACAAAAATGACAACTAAGGATAGTGAAATTATAATTGACTCCCTTATGACCAAACAAAAAATAGAACCGCAAATGATAGACGTAACCCCGAGAAGTCTGCACATGATGTCCTCGCGGTTGATTACGAATGAAGTCAACTTGGTAGACGTATAAAGAAGTCTATTCTCTAATTATATATTAAAATTTAATAAAAAAATTATAAAAAATAATTTGATAAAAATTCTGATCAAATAATAACAACATAGACTAACTTCATCCATATAAAATAAATTTTTATCTAAATGAATCAAGTTAAACTAGGAAATGTTAATTATGCTATAAATATTTGATTTAGGTATGTCTTCTATGTAATTACATCTTAAAATTATAAAATTTAATTTGATGAAAAAAATTTGTATAAATTACCAAAAATGTATAAATTATTATTTATAAAAAGAAATTTTATAGAAATGGATCAATTTAAATCAACAAATGTATATTATATTAGAAACCAAATATACATGCAAATAGAAACTGTTTGTAATTAGGGTTTAGATACTAAAGTTTAGAGTATATTTAATAGTTAGGGTAAACACAATTTTTATAAATAAAATTTTATGATTTAGTGAATGATATAGAATACGTTAATCTAATTGTTATTTAAAATATAAAATTAGTAATACACTAAACAATTATAATTTCTAATATAAACTTTTATTTAAATATTTGATTTAGAGTTTATGATAAAATAGACTTCAAATAATTTCAATTTAGTAGACTTTATTTTGAAGTCTGAAATTCAAATTATGAAATTAGGAAAATAAAAATAATTAGGCGGGAAATAAAGGTAAATGAGTAGAAATTAAAATAAATAGATAAGAACCAAAAAATTTATCTGATTTATAATTTTAACCGTAATTGATGAAAAAAACCGAGATATTGATCCCGTTTATTAGTTTAATCAAAAATTTTAACCTCATATCTAACTGATTGAAACCCTTATTTATTGTAAAAAAAAAAAAATCCCTAAAACTGCACTCCAAACTCACCGTATTTCTCTTTTCTCTCACACTATTTTTGTCTGCCATCTTGGTGCTAAATCTAAGTTTTAATGGCTGTATTTTCGTTTGATTTTTCAGTTTGGTAAGCTTTTCTCCTGGATTTTATGGTTTTTCCTTTGGAATTTGCTGCTCAGGGTTGTACAGCTTCGTTTGATTTTTTCTTTTTTCTTATTTTGTTTCTGACGAGAAAGCTGCGAGGATGGGAAGAGGAAGACGTACAGGTTTTCTCAGAGGAAACATTTCAAAGAAAGCAGAGAGAATGTCTGGAAACGCCCCAAATCCGATGCTATTGTCGACGCTTCCGACAACGCCGTTGCTGAAAGACCAAATCTAGAGAAACTGGTGCATGTTTTGCTAATGCTTCAAAAGATCTTGGACCAGAATCTGTTCCTCGAAGGTAAACCTCTGGTTTTTGAAACCTCACGTTCTGAGTTCTCTTCGTGTTCAGGTTACTTTTGCTTTTGCTGTTAGCCGGTAACGAAGATGACGCGAAGTTCGCAGAACACGGGGTCGAGTGCGCCGATGACGGTGGACTCTTTGTTCGGAATGATGATGGAGAATATGAAAGCACAGACGGAGAATATGAAAGCTCAGGCGGAGAAGGATAAACGCTTCGAAGACAAGTTGTCTCGCTTGGAGGAGCAAGTCGGTTCGAAGTTTTCACACTTGGTGGAGCTAATCCAGAAGATTCAACCAAATCATGAAGATATTCGTGAAACTTCGAATCCTGTGGTGCCGAATCAGGTACGAATCTCTAGCTTGGAACCTGGCCATAATTCTAGGTTAGAGAACAATAGGAATCAGAGTATGTTAGTGGAATCGCGTGATGCTTTGATGAAACAAGCTGAGTTACTGATCTTTAGTGGAGAAGATGCGTATGGTTGGATTGCAGTAGCTGAGAGGTTCTTTCGAATTGGTGGCTATTCAGAGGCTGCGAAATTGCAGGCAGTATCTGTCAGTTTAGCTGGAGATGTATTGAGTTGGTTTAACAGTGAATTGCACAGACGATATTTCACCAGTTGGAGTGAGTTTAAGGATCGCTTGATAGCAAGATTCAGTAGAGAAAGGTTACGGGATCCTAGTCAACCGTTCTTTGCAGTCAGACAAACGGGATCGGTTGCAGCTTATATCCATTTTTTTGAGGACTTGTGCACACATGTGACGGGATTGTCGGATAGAATGTTGGAAGGAATTTTCATGAATGGATTATCACCTGAGATGAGAGAGGTGGTGAATACTTGTAAGCCAGCAGACTTGGCTGAGATGATTGCTACGGCTTATCAGATGGAGGATAATGCGTTACATAGGGTGATTCAGAAAGAGAAGCAGCAGGGGTTTAAGAGTAATTGGAATAACAGTTCGTCGACTACTAAGTCTTATTCCAGTCAATACACGTCGGGAGGATGGAAACCGAAGCAGTTAGAAGCTCATACGGGACAGAAGTCTCAATTACGCCTAACGGAGGCTGAATTGTCAGAGAAAAAGCGTTTGGGCCTTTGCTTCACGTGTGATGCAAAATGGTCTCGGCAGCACAAATGTCCAAATGTGTCGCTCAAGGTTTTAACGGTTATCAATGGATTGGAATTGGAGGTGACAGAGCAGTATTTGGAGGACGTAATAGAGGAGGATGATATTGTGTGGACACCACAGATAAGTACGATCTCTCTCCGATCGTTTTTGGGTTTATCATCTCCCACAACAACAAAGTTGAAGGGCATTTTAAAAAAACAACCAGTCATAGTTATGCTCGATAGTGGTGCTACACATAATTTTATATCACCAGCCATGCTCAAGCGTACTCGGCTGAATCGGTGCGTCAAACGTCATTGGAGGTTGTGTTGGGCACAGGGGTGTCTGTGGAAGGTTCGGGGGTGTGCAGAAATGTTCAGATCACACTAAATGAGACTACGTTCACAACAGATTTCATTGTGTTGGAATTAGGGAGTGTTGATGTCATTTTGGGCAACCATTGGCTGCGTACTTTGGGGAAGTGTGAAGTGGATTGGGAGAAGTATGAGTACTCTTTCTGTTACAAAGGGAAGTGGGTAACGTTAGTTGGTGATCCTTCTTTACATCTGCCAGCAGTTTCTTGTAAGTCGTTGCAACAAGAGAGTGACATTCCATCTGCGTTGCAAGAAGTCCTGCGCGAGTCAGAACATGTGTTTAGAGAGCCAACAGAATTACCTCTCGTACGTGGACGAGAACATGCCATCAATTTACAGTCTGGAGCGGGACCCATTAGCGTGAGGCCTCGTTATCCTCATGCCCATAAGGAGATCATGGAGAAGGCAGTTTCCGAGATGTTGACAACAGGAGTGATACGACCCAGTCACAGCCCTTATTCGAGTCCGGTGTTGCTTGTAAAAAAGAAAGATGACTCTTGGAGGTTCTGTGTCGATTACAGAGCGTTGAACAGAGCTACGATTCCTGATAAGTACCCAATTCCTATGATTGATCAGCTGTTGGATGAATTGCATGGAGCTCAGCTATTCTCCAAGTTGGATTTAAGGTCGGGTTATCACCAAATCCGTATGAGAGAGCAAGACGTGGAGAAAACAGCTTTTCGGACACATGATAGCCACTATGAGTTCTTAGTAATGCCATTTGGCTTGACTAATGCTCCGGCAACGTTTCAGGCCTTAATGAATGAAGTTTTAAAACCATTTCTGAGGAAGTTCGTATTGGTTTTCTTTGACGATGTCCTTATATACAGTGCCTCTTTGGAAGATCATGTGCAGCATTTACGGCTGGTTCTGAAGGTGTTTCATGAGCAACGGTTGTATGCCAATAGAAAAAAGTGTACTTTTGGTCAGCAACGGGTGGAATACTTGGGCCATGTGATTACACCTCAGGGTGTTTCGACGGACCCACGGAAGATTGCGGCAGTTCAGAGATGGCCGACTCCTCGTAACGTTAAAGAATTACGTGGATTTCTGGGTTTAACGGGGTACTACAGGAGATTTGTCATGAAATATGGTTCACTTGCAAAGCCATTGACTGAGTTACTTAAGAAGGAGCAGTTCCATTGGTCAGCCGAGACACAGTCAGCGTTTGACAGATTAAAATCAGTTATGGTCTCAGCACCAGTTTTGGCTCTTCCGGATTTCCATCAGTTGTTCGTTGTGGAGTCAGATGCTTCGGGTATGGTCTAGGAGCTGTTTTGATGCAAGGTAAACACCCTTTAGCTTACTTCAGTCACGGCTTAACGGATAGGGAGCAACTTAAGCCGGTATATGAAAGAGAGCTTATGGCAATAGTGATGTCGATTCAGAAGTGGCATCATTATCTGCTTGGCCGGAAATTCCTGGTCCGTACTGATCAACACAGTCTGAAGTATTTGTTGGAACAGAGGGAGGTTACTTTGGATTATCAGCATTGGCTGACTAAGATCATGGGATATGATTTTGACATTGAATATAAGGTGGGTAGTGAGAATCGGGTGGCGAATTGTCTCTCTCGTATTGTGCAAGGGGTGGGAAATGTGGTTCAACATTCCTTGTTGGCTCTCTCTATTCCAGCAACACTTCAGTTGCAGGATTTGTTCACAGAGATTGATAACAGCTCGGAAATTCAAGAGGTTTTACAGAAACTTCAAGATCATGAACCATTAAAAGCAGGTTTTGAAGTGAAAGAGGGGCAGTTGTTTTATAAGGATCGATTGGTGATACCGAAGGATTCGAGTTTCATTCCTTTGATCTTACAAGAAAATCACGATGGGGTGTTAGGGGGACACTGGGGGGTTTTGGAAACATTGCGGAGGATTCAGGCTAATTTTTACTGGGTTCACATGAGGAAGCAGATTCAGAAATATGTAGCAGCGTGTGCAGTTTGCCAAATGCATAAATACTCGACTTTGTCACCTGCGGGATTACTGCAACCTATTGAGCTTCCACACATAATTTGGGATGACATATCGATGGATTTTGTAGAGGGATTGCCTATGTCAAAAGGAGTGAATGTGATCTTTGTGATCGTCGATAGATTGAGTAAATATGAGCATTTTATAGGTCTACGTCATCCTTTTCTGCAGTTGATGTGGCTCAGAGGTTTATTCATGAGGTTGTCCGGTTACATGGTTTTCCAAAGTCCATAATCTCTGACCGGGACAAGATCTTTCTGAATAATTTTTGGAAGGAAACGTTTAAGGCATCGGGTACGAAGCTGCGTTTTGGTACAGCCTTTCACCCTCAATCTGATGGTCAGACTGAAGGTCTGAATAGGTGTTTGGAAACTTATCTCCGGTGTTTTGCTTCCACTCATCCGAAATCATGGGCAAAATATTTAGCTTGGGCAGAACTTTGGTATAGTACATCCTTTCATACAGCAACTAAGAGTACTCCGTTCAAAATAGTTTATGGCCAGGATCCCCCAGCTCTACTCGCTTATGAAAAAGGGTGTACGACTAATGCTGATTTGGAGACCATGTTGGAAGAACGGGATTTGATGTTAGGTGAGGTGAAGAATCATCTGTTGCGTGCTCAGGCTATTATGAAGAACAATGCAGATAAGCATCGACGTGATTTGGAGTTCACTGTGGGTGATCAGGTTTATCTGAAGTTGCGTCCTTACCGTCAACAGTCAGTGCATCGCCGTTTGTGTCAGAAGTTGGCAGCTCGATATTATGGACCGTATGAAGTTTTGGAGAAGGTCGGGAAGGTGGCTTACCGTCTTCGGTTACCACCAGAGTCGAAGATCCATCCAGTGTTTCATGTGTCTCAGCTGAAGCCGGTAGTGGGTCACGATCATGTAGTGAATCAGTTACCACCGACCCTTCTCTTACATGATGAATTTATGGTGGAACCGGAGGAATTGTTGGATACTCGTTATGATAAGTCGGGTCGCTTGGAGGTATTGGTTAAGTGGCGTGACATGGCTCAAGGTGACAGTTCTTGGATGCATATACGAGAGTTTAAGCGTCAGTTTCCGGGTTTTGAGCTTGAGGGCAAGCTCGTGCTGCAAAGGGGGGGGGATATTGATATGCCGTGGAATGTATATGTTTCGAAGAAGAACGTAGCAGGAAGAGAAGAGAAGAAGAATGAAGAAACGTAAGAAGAACTTTTAGTGGGCCGCGGCCATATTTGTAATTGGGCTTGTTTAGACTTTTGTGTTTAGGCCTTATGATATAAAAGGCTCTTTTGTTGTGCGTGGGTGGGTTTTTGCGATAAGTGGAGATCGTATGACTAGGCTTGGATTTCGTATGTGAATATCCAAGAAGGTTTGCAGAACAATCTTGTAATCAGTGAATAATCGATTCAGAATACAAGAAAGTTCTACCAGGCTAATATAGGTTTCTCTTGCAGTCCTCAGGTTACAATAGCTACATCAATAATCTTCTGCCATCGATTCTTCATTCGCTAGTCACATGCTAGGAATGACAGAAGGGTGAGTATATTTTTTACACATGACCTAGTTGAATAAGAATGGGGTATGCTCTTGTTGTTTGTGTTTGTCTGCTGGCTTGTTAGCTTGAATTTGGAGTACTGAAATGGCTCCTTTGTGTTCGTTAATATTCATTGTCTCCATGTCTCTGCCTATTTTCTGTATATATATATAGAGCAAACTAGCTGGTGCAGTAGTTGAACTTGCACGGATATCTTGCAAAGATTTCTGTCATGATGCATATTAATAAGAATTCTTCATATCTGTGAATCCATATAACCTCACCTTTTGTTTCATTGTAAATCACCTTTCAATCAATCAAAAAATTATATAAAGTTTATTGTTTTCTTCAAACAGTGTCTTTGAATAAAATTTCTCTATCTCTAGGTCAACTGAGTGATTTATTTGTTCTTTAGAAAACACAGAATCAGTTTGTTTATATTATTCAAGAAACCTAGTTCTGCCAAGGATTAAGAGAGTCAATCACTTCCTTTCATCAAATCTTCCGATCAGTTAGAAGAAAGAGCCGTACGGCCAGCTTCTCAACCTCCATCTCTTATGTGTGTGATTCCCGTTCCGGGGATTGCATCACTTTTGGTTTCATCCACCAGTGCAGTCACCTCATCTCCTTTCTTAAGGTCACCTTCTGTTACTTCGGGTGGTTCAATATGTCTCCAAAAGCCGCAACCTCCTAATACAACCTTTGATGTTCTTGTCCATATTAAGTAGTTTCCTCCTCCTTTGAGGGCAATCGGGAGAAGAACTGACCTTGTGTTCTCCATTCCGTGATTAGTGGTAGATTTAGAATTGATATGAGTGATGACTTGAGAGAATGCAAGGGAATTTTGAGACATTAATTGCTTTTCTGCTGGAAAAGAGAGGATTCACCGTTTGGACTGGTGGACAAAGCTTTTATACGGTGGGTAAAGAGAGATTATCAAGAACAGCGATAATTTGAGAGTGGTAACCGAAGAGTAACAAGAGAATCAAAAAGTATTTGAGAGTAGAAAAGTGTTAAAGGATCAGAATAGTTCTGATACCATGTTGATTTAAGCGGAAGTGAAAAGTAAAAGAGAGTAAAACATGCAAGAAAATCACATAAGAAATGTGTATTGATATAGTAGCCAAGAGTAGTTCTTTACATTTGTTGGTGGTGTCTCTTTAAAGGCACAACAATATGAATGTTATAGGATAGATCTAAGAAGAGAAAGAGACATCAGAAGAGAAGCTTCTGGATCCAAGAAGTTGATAGTGATGTTTCCCAACCGTTAGGAGAATCCGTGATCTTTTCTTCATTTTTGTCACATGTGACTATTCCGTAAGCTGTCCACATGGCTGCTGACGATCTGCGTAAGCTGTCCACATGACCACCGACCGTCTACTTAAGCTGTCCACATGAGTGCTGACCATCTGTGTGTTATCCATATGATCTTCACTCTTCTTGTTCAACATGTACATCTATATGTATGTGAATTTACGTCTATTTATGGAAAATACTATTTTCCTATGAGGCACCAATTGCAACCCATTCTAAAATGTGCATGTTATTAAAATCTCATATGATGTGGCCTGGTTTCAAAATCATTTCACCAAAAAGTTCCGAAATTTAATTGAAGGAATCCAAAATATTTATCGGCATATGAATCCATTAACGATTTTGCCGGAGAATGATGTTTTCCTCACTGGACTGATTAGCATTTTGGCAAAAGGAGTTGAGAACAACCAATCTTTCAGATATGTCCCTTCAACTGCATTGAGGACGTTGGAGATATAGTTGGAATTTGAATATGAATTAGTCATTGTCTATACGGGGCACTGATTTTAGGCAAAGATCCGTCACAGAGAAGGTCTGGGTTCACCATTCAAGTGACGTCCACGAGATCTGTGAACAAGTCGATATTGAATCATTACTTAAAAACAAATATACCTTTTTATGGAGTTATAAACCCAAAATCAAGACGGGTGAGGAAATGTCATAGTTAAGAGAGATTACCCGATGTATAGTTTGAACTCAATATGTCGAATTGATAGATAAATGAAAAGGCTTTATGTGTTCAATTAATAGAAAAGTAAGAAAGATGAAGATAGGAGCAGAGGAAAAGGGAACAGTTGGATATGATTTACTTTTGAGTTTTGTGAATGCTCTGGTTGTTTAGATTTTTTTCAAAATGATTTAAATTTCAGCAATAAATGTTCTGCAGTTTGAATAGTGTAAAGCATACTATATCGCCAGGCATCTTACAGAGCTATCATTACATCTACGTAGGGACTTAATGGGCATTTTGAAAAATATGATGTCATAGTTGAGAATTAAATTAGAGGGATGTCATACGATAGAATAACTTACCAAATAGTTAACATTCTGAAAAATTACTCTAAAAATAAATGGGTTGGATTAGGAATGCTACAGTTTTTAGAGACAAATTATATGAAGAAATAGCTCTGAAGAGCAACATGCGGAAGATGGGGTCAAACAGCCTCTTGGATAGCACGAAGAGGTACAGATCGGGTACATGATGGCGAGGCAGACAACACTGCTTATGCGCAAGGCAAACATCATGGCTTAAGGCAAGGCAAGGAGCACGGCTTGGATGTTGGATGATGGTAATAAATAAGTTAACTTTAAATCTGGTGGTAATACCGGTCGATCGACTATCGCTTTTATGCCGCTCTTATGTTGAATGATAGTAACAAATAAGTTAACCTCCTCAATTTTCCGTCACATCTCAATAAAAATACCAACTTATGTATCATCCATTATATACTGTGACGTTGATCCATCAGCATCATCTATCAAAAGGCACTCTAAATACTGATATGAAAGTGGAAGATTCACATATTTCTGTTGTAAGCTTATTCGTTGCTTGACATTCTCCACCAACTCCTATAGAGCCATAGCCATTCCAGTATGTAGAAGAATATGTCAGTCAACACACTCCAATATTAGATTTAAATATCTATCGTTTTTCAGGATCCTGGATCCACGATCCAGTAACGAATACAACTTTATCTTGTTTTGTCATCTATAGTTAAATAATATAAGAATATATTCAGTTAAATAATCTATATTTTCACTTCTATACCATAACTATGTCACTCTTTATGTATATATATTTATTTATTTTACACATGAATGGAAACTGACATAAATTATTGTCGCGGAAATTAATTTTGTTGTGTTAGGTTAGTGATTATACTGTTTACAATGCTACTTTTTTATTTTTCATATTGTAAGTTTTCGTCAACGTTATCACGCACATGGATAATTAATCGTTACTGTTTTTTTTCCTTTTCTCTCTCTTGGCTCCTCCCCCTTCTCTCTTCTTCTTCACATCCTTACTTTCTCTCCGTGACCGCGTTCGGCGGCTCCATTAGCGCTGACGCCGGTCAGTCTCTTTACTTTAGTATGCTTTCGTTTCCTTTCTCTGTTTTTTTCTCTTTGTTACCTAATTTCGTTGATAAATCTATAGATTAAAGTGAACAGTTCTTTCATGCCCAAATCCCAGATCTAAACGGATTTTGCTTGTGGCCTTGAGGTTAATACCGAATCTGTGGTATTCTGGTGCAGATTTCCTAGTTTGCTACTCTTTCGTAGATCTCGTTTTAGATCTTGATTTTTCTGTTTTTTTTTTCTTGGAGTGGTCTTGGTAACAAGATGAATGGTTGTCTTGTCCCATTCTAATCTGAGGATTTGCCTTGTGTAAGCTTGGTGGTTGGTGTATAATGTTGTAGGTTTCCTTCTCCTTTGACGGTTTACACTTTGAACGTTTTCCGGTCTGTTTTTCTACTGGATTTGTCTGCTTTTGGTGTTTTTCAGTTGGTGAGACCTCTCTTTATTTCAGATCTGAGGAGATCTTGTTTTTTTTGGAGCTTTTATCTAGGTGTTTTGTGTGTGCATCTAATCTGATATGCGTTGCTGCCGCATCTGGAGGTGTTTATGGATCGTGAAGCGGTTCTTTCTTGCCGGGTTATGAAGTTCTGGTTTGCTTCTAGAGGTTACTGTTATCGTTTAGTGAGGCGAGGACAACGGTGATAAACTCGTTCTTGGGTTCCGGGAGTTTTAATTTCTTACACTTTTAGTATATTAATATCTTATTTATGTTTAGGTCAAACTTCCAGTTGTAGTTTGTGGTTTGGTTTTTCTTGTTAGAATTTGGACTCCAGGAAAACTTGTTTTCCGCCAGCTTTTTTTTTGGGATATGTACTTGTTTCACAGGCTTTAATTCCCTCTTTTGGACTTTGTGTAATCCGTTTTAATATCTATAAAAATTCAGATGACAAAAAGAACGAATAATTAATAGTAAACCGTTTACTATTGAAGGCGAAACCGGCAATTTAATTATCCAATTAGAAAGGTTATTTGGAAACTTGGTTATAGCATAGATTGATCCAAAAAATAACTATATTAAAAAATATAAAATAAAAATAAAGAAAGATAAAGAACTGGTTAAAAGCAATTAGTAAGTGGAAGCCTCTATATATCGAAATCATTGTGGTTTAAGTTTAAAAAATAGCCATTACTTTTCTCTCAAACAGGCGATTCTATGGCGATTTAGTTTGAAGGTTGAGATGATCCTAGATTTGGGGAAGGATAAAGCTGTGAGGGTAATTATTTCTGATTCTTGGGTTACTGGATGGAGATTCGGGAAGGACCTGCTGAAAGGCTGGCATTTTGGGTTATGGCAGATCATTTGTGTCTGTCCACAGATTCAATTTACGGCAATCAAAGCGGTGCAAAACAAAGAGATCAATCACGATTTATGTAACAATTGCAAATCATTGGAGATTATGGGCTATCATTTGGGTGTATATTCGGTGAATCAATTACAGATTTGGGTGATAATTACTTTTTTGGAAGGGAATCCGGGATCTCCTCCGTCATTCCAGATAGGTTCAACTAAGGAGGGATGGTCAGATCAAATATTTATTAAGGTGGTTCGTGGTGGTTCATTCCAAGTAATTTACAAGCTTTCTAGTTTTTCTCCATATCAACAGTTTTTTCAGATCGTGGTTTTTAGAGATTGTGTGGCTATGACTCAGAACGATCTTCTTTCCAAAGAGGGATCAACGAGAATGGTGACAACACAACCTCAACATTTGAAGATCTCGGTGCCCCATTTTGATAACTCAGCCCTCATCAAAGGCTATTTGAAAACTCTAATTGGTCGGTGTATGAATCCGAGGTTACAAGATATGAAATCACTCCTTCATATGCTTCCAAGAATCTGGAAAATGGAGGATCGGTTGGCGGGAGCTGATCTTGGTCTTGGGAGGTTCCAGTTTGACTTTGACAAGAAGGAGGACATCGTGGAAGTTCTCAAGATAGAACCATTTCATTTCGATTATTGGATTATCTCATTGGTTAGATGGGAACCAGTTGTGACTCCGAATTACCCTTCAGCTATATACTTTTGGGTGCGTGTGATGGGCGTTCTACTTCATTTTTGGGCGGATCCTACCTTCAGATGCATTGGAGATGGTATAGGCGAAGCAAAGGAAGTGGATCTCGATGGAGGAAGAGTCTGGGTGTTATTTGATGGTTACAAGCCTCTCGTATTTGAGACATTGGTTGAATTCTATAATGGGGAGGAAACTCTTATCACTCTGACGTATGAAAAGTTATTTGGCTATTGTAGGGTATGTTTTAGTCTTCGACATGATCAAGATATGTGTCCTGCAAAAAGAGGACCAAAAGACATGATTAGGAGTGTTGATGATGGTGGCAACGGTTTAAAAGAAGTAGAACAAGAGCAGGAGACAGACGCGAGAAATAAAAGTTACAAAGGAGCAGTCATGGGAGAAAGTAGCGGTGATTCTATGGCAAAGAAGGAAGGCTTAAATCGTGCACCAGAAGGATATGATAAAGGGAAAGGGAAGATGTATGAAGAACGTGGCTCATCTAGATTAAACAATAGCCGGAAGGATCATCACTTTCAGCCTAGGAGAGAGACAAAAGGTATGGTGGTGGAGCATATGGCTCCCGCAAATATACGAGGTATGTTCCAAAGAGAGATCTAGGGAACATGTTTGCTATGGATACTTCAGGATTGGAGTCACTTAAGACGACAAGCATGGGGCAAGGCTTGTCAGATCAAGCGCGCCTAATGCTAGAGGCTTTTCATGCTAAGGAGGCAACTAAAGCAGAGCATTCTCATTCACCGAAACAAAAGGAAGAGATGGAGACCAAATAGGTAAGAAAGGAGCTCCGTTTTAACACTCAATCCATTGCAGATTCTCAGGCTCCAGACATGGACACAACTGGAATCTCAGTTGATAACTTGGTGCGGGATGATCAATCAATTCGAAATGATGATGCTGTGAAAGACGATGATCATAGTCTGGTGGAAATGGAAAATATTCAGGTTGATAAGGTGGTCGAGGAGTTGGAAAAGGACAAGATGGTTTCCGACGCAGCTGGGATGATGGAGGATTGTGAGGTGAAGGAGATCGAGGAACATACTAGTCAGGGGGGTGAATATTATCGAGAAGGATGATGGAGATAAGAAACAAGGTGGAAAGAAGAAGAATTTCAATGCCTCTTCCATTTTTATTGGTAGGACATCGAAGAAAAGAATGGTGCAAGCGTTGATTTCTCCCCGGAAGAAAGCTCCTGAAAAAAGCATCAATAGACAAAGTAAGAACATATGCATGGAGGGGACGAAGAGTATTCCAAACTCTGAAGCAGGTACTGTGATAGGAATCTGGGGACGCTCACCGAGCAAAACAGAGCAATGGTGGAGCATGAGCATGAGCTGAACAATCGACTCGGGAAAATGGAGGTTAGAGAGCATTTCCTCCAGGCTAAAGACCAGAGGAATCACTTGTCTCGAGTCAGAAACACCATGTATCGGACTCATTTAGGAGTTACTCAGGACTTCAGTCTTTCTGACCGTACCGCGCATGGTCCAACACGAGCTAACATGGAGCAACGTCTGCAGCCACAATCAGATGACAACTTCCACCGGGCTAAACTCGTTATTCACCGTCCAACTTGGCCAGATATTGAGATTGCTCGAGTCAGATTTCCCATGGCACGGAATGGATTGGAAGATGATCGAGAATGCATGAGTTCGGACCGTACGGGAATCGTGCGTTTGTCCGATGCTAATTCAGCTCCCCAGGACGACCTCAGATCGAGCAACCATCATGATTTCTTCCAGGCTAAACAAGATGGAGAACGTTTGTCTCGAGTCACATTCCACTTTGCTCG
>OVBI01002367.1:0-20913 GCA_900406495.1 Sisymbrium altissimum | reverse complement strand
AAGTTTTAGAATTTAGAAACTCTATACAAATCAATCTTCCAATAACCCCCCCGAAGATTAGTTGATATATCCTTCACTGGTAAAACAAAGAAATGTACAAGATCTTAAAAAATTAATTAGTATACCATTTTGGAATAGCATGTTTAGTTTGCCTTCTGGAATATAGTGATAGTTTTCTGATCAGGCTGTTGTTTCAGGCCTGCGTGTACCTCATTTGGAAAGAGCACAATCGTCGGGTCTTCCTCTCCTCTTCCTCATCGGTGTCAATGTTACGAGCATCAGTGGACAGGTTCATGCATGATCGTCTCCTTTCTTATCCTGCAGTAAGTGGCTCTTCTCCTTCTCTTTTGGAGGTTTATTTTACTTGTTTTGCAGTGGGTTGGTAAGCTTCTTTCTTTTCTTTCTATTCTAGTTTCTCTTGTAATAAGTTGATCAATATCAACATTGTATCTCAGTACGTTTCAGAAAATGGTATAAATTTAACATTCGTACGAAAAAAAAAATATATATATATAGTGATAGTTTTTTTTGTGAACAAAGGTTTGCAATTTAAGTGACAAAAAGGTTACAATTATGACTGAAGATCACACAGTTAATTAGAGTTATAAGGGAGAAAGTAAGCATATATTATAACATTAAGATGAAAACATATTCCAAAAACAGAACTATGATTAGAAGAAGAGAAAGAAATATAACTATATGTACCAGCAGGGTTTCTATGACCGTGTTTTCCTTTTCTAATTTTTGCAACTTTTGTGATGATAACTTAATAATCTTTTTGTTGGATTCTCGTGATAATAATGTCTGTAGGGTTGTCATCTTGAGAAACCTTTATCAATTCTGATTCATTTCTCTCAAAATTGAAATCATCATTTCTAAACTATGCTTCAGTATTCAAGGACAATACATATTAGGACCATGCATCTTCAATATCTGTTAAACTGTTACAACCATGCATGGTTACTTCCAGTGTTAAAGAATTATATAGATGAAACATTGGATGAAGAAGGAGACAGTTCCCCTAAAGTATTAATGCCATAAAAATGATGTACCTTTTATAGTTCTAATCTCGGATATGGTTGCAGTTGGTAAAAAAACCTTCATAGTTTTCGAGATTGTGAACTCTTCATTTGGTGATGTATCTACTGGAGCAGTGGAGATTGTCTTGCGGTACATAGATAAGATTTTTTGAGCTGCTAATCAAGCTGCATCTTGGGTTACAACAACTGAATCAAATTGTAAACCAGTATTTGTGACTTTGGTGGAAACTTGTGAGGTTTCAAAGTGGAAAGGATCATAATTTTTTATTGTTATTGTTTGAAATTATACATAAACTTTATTTGTTGTGATTTAACTATTTCAATATAGCTTTTTTCCAAAAATTATCTTCTTTTTTTACAAAAAATGATTAAAAGTTTTCTTACAAAGAAAAACAATTAGTAATGTGTGAGAGTCGTATTAGTTTAGAAATAAAAGTAAGAACACGCACAGACAAGTCCATATATGCCATATGGCGATAGCATAACATATTCCAAAGTTTCCAACACATGCTAAGCTTCTCCAAATCACACTCTACTCTCATACTCTTTGTAGGAAACTATAAGCTCGTCAAAGTTAACTAATTTCCAATGATTTTTTGTTCTCTCACACCTAATTCCCAATAATTAAAAACACAAAAGTTTAATCGGTCTTTCAGCTCATCAAAACTTTTACAAAAATAGTAAAAAGCAATAGTCCTAATTCAAGTATAAAGCGACCCAAATACTTTCATACTTTTTTTCTTTGGACTGAAAAATACTTTCATTCATATTTAAAAGCAGAAATTACGAGACAAAAGTAAAAAAAAAAAAAAAAATTCATTTTAAAGGCATTTTTCTGAGTATTTTTTTTCATCATGATTGTGTTAATGCAATAACTTTATGAATTTCATTGCCTATATTTCTTAAAGTGAAATACACATAACCTTCACCATTGATTCGTTGCATTATTTTTTTTTATTGAAGATTCTTTGCATTATCCTTCTTCGGTTTCGCAAATCTCTAATGTAATTCTGAGATAAGTCCATCTATTTTTCTCAAACCACTTGATATCATGCCTTATGGCATTCAAAAGGAGATAGACTAGTGAGTTTTTTTTTATCTGTGAATAGTTCTGAAAACCACATAATATGTTTTTTGCTATATTTTAAATTCATTTATGGCTTGAAACCATTTTTAAAATTATTTCAGGCTTTCTAAAAAAAACCATATATAGTATTACACATTATAATTTAAATATTATATATATAAACAATTGGGACATTAATCGATAAAATGGTACTTTGAAAGGTTTTTGAGTTTTGTGACAAATTTTAATAACATACAAAAATTAATTTGCTAAGGAGTAAGTTAACAAAATATATTTTGAGAAACTTACATTTTAAATGACTTATACACTTATATATTACATTTTAGATGACTTTGTTGTTTTGAAATATTTTTTTATATTTTTATCACATACAATTCCTCTTTTACCTTTTTTCCTTTTTCTTTTATTTTTAATTATAATCTACTTTATTATCTTTCCTTATATATTAATTTGATTACTTTTTGATTTTTAAAAACAAAAAAATAAACTTTTATTTTACAATAAGAATAATTATTTTTTTATATATTTAGATATCCACTTTGATATATTTTATATTTATAAATAAAAACTTATAGATATTAATATAAAATTAGTTTATTTAATCTTGTCCACTCATACTTATCCATACAGATTTATCCAAAATTGAAATACCACATCTTATCCATTAGAACATATCCATGTAAATTTTTATGTGGAGATAATGTATATAGACGATTTTGTACAGATACCAAGACAATTATAAATGTGCACATTCTCGAATAATCATCGTTTCTAATATCATTTAAAAATTTTGTAAACAGAAAATAGTGAACAATTAGACATGGACATGTTGATTTTGTTTTGTGTGTCTATTATATCTTGTCCACATCATTTGTCAAATTTACTATAACATTTTTTCGTGGACATGGAAATATGTATACATCTATGTTGTTATACTTTTGTATGGTGAATGTGGACATGACTCCATGTCCACGAAATAATGTTACATTGATTCGACAAATGATGTGGATAAGATAAAATGGATACAAACTTATTGACATACAAAACAAAATCATTATGTCCATATCTAGTTGTCCAGGATAATGTGTCTACAAAATGGTTACATAATATTAAAAATGATGATTATTCTGGAATATGTAAATTTATGATTGTGTTGGTATCCACACAAAATTATCTATAGACATTATCTCAGCAAAAAAGATTACTCGATCATAAATATGTTTTAATTAACAAAATATTGTATTTTCAATTATAGTTTTTTTTTGATAAATATATATGAATAAGTATGAGTAAACAAAATTAAATAACATTCTATGTTAAATTCACTGTAACGATTTTATATCTCTTTATTAGTTATTTTTAGAATTTGGTATTTATGGTTTCATATCAATGATCTGGTAACCATACTGTTATGTCTAGGAATTTTAGATATAATGATTTTGTTTTTTGCGTCAACTAATTAGTGTCAACTATATTTTGTCTACATTTTGTACTTAATTCATTGTAATATTCTTTCGTGGACATAATTTAAGTATGATTTTATATGGATAAGTAGGAGTGGAAAAAATTAAACAAATTGATTTTATATTCATATCCATAATTTCGTTTTTATAAATACATAAAATATATCAAAATGGATAACAAAATGTAGAGAAAAAAATTATAGTTCTTATTCTAAAATGAAAAATATTTTTTCTTTTCTCCAAAATAAAAAATAATCGAATTAATATATGAGTTGAGATAATAAAGTAAATTATAATATTTAAAAAATAATAATAAAAAAGAAAAAAAAAGTGTAAAGAAAGAGAGAGAAAAAGAGAGTTTAAATGTTTTTTAGGGTAAAATTGATATTCAACATTTTAAAAATCACTCAAAATACTAAAATATTTTATTTTGTAAATCAAACTTAAAAAGTCATCCATAGTGTAATCAACTCATATGTTTTCTTGTCAATATGTTTTTTATTGAAAATGTTAGTCATTTTTGTCTGTTTTGTATCTACATAAAATTTTAAGATGAATTTATCAAATAACCAAAAAAATTAAATTATTAGAGAAAATAGATTGAGAAAAAAAGAAAAATTTGGTTATTTTTTTTTTTGGTTATAGGATACAATTTGTGTAACTTTTTTTCAATAAAATTTAGATAAAAAACAACAAAATATGTGTTATGAGTAAATTCATTTCATTCAATAACAAGAAAAGAGTCTACAAATTTATAAAAACTCAAAAAATTTAATCCCCTTTTTCTGAATTGATGATACAAATTTCTTCTTTTTTTTTTTCTTTCATTAGCTTGTAACCACTACCTATTTTTTTTTTATTTACATCCATCAGCCACCAAACACAATACTAACAAAATACTAAAAACAAATTAATAACCTTTATATTACCATTTCAAGAAATAGAGAGAGAGAGAGAAAAGAGCTATGTCCTAAGATGATTCAGCAAGAAGTTCAGAAACTTCACTAGATTCAGACCAAAGCTTTTGATTAAACGCCATTTGAAGATCATCAGGTATAAACTGCGTACGACAAAGTGGACACGTCATCTGATTATAATCCATCATCCAACGGTCCAAACATCCTTTATGGAATATATGCCTGCAATTCGTCAGCCGTCGGATCTCATCGTCGTTTTCGAAGTCGTAGAGGCACACTGCACAACATTCGGATTCCGGTCGGTTTAGATCCGAGAATCTGACAACGGGCAAGATCTCACGTGCTAGCATGGCTGCTGAGTACAAGCTGGAATCTTGGTTGCTTGAGGTGGTGGAGTTTGGTGGTGGCTCGGGCCATGAAGATGAAACCTGGTCAGGTTCCAAGAAATCGGGTAGACCAATGAACCAGAAAAGCGTGGATATTAGTTTTCGTATCAGACCTAAGAAAGAGAGTACATGAAGGAAGATTTTTGGGAGAAGGAGCTCGGAGTAGCCCACCGGAAAACCCATTTACTCGCCGTTAGAGAGAGAAACTGTACCAAAGAGAGAGAAGAGACAGAAGAGAGAGAGAGAGAGAGTTTTGGATTGTGATGAAAAGATGGAGAGGGTAGGAATTATATATAGTTGGGTGTGTATATGTATATATTAATAATATGAGATGTGATTTGTTAATTAGTTAATTATTGCTTTGTTAATTGGATAGTCAATAATGTGTTTTTATTTAGCGTGTTTTTCTTTCGTATTTAAGTATTTTGCTGGATGAAGAAGGATATAGCGAGGAATGTGGTGATGATGTTTCTTTGGATTATAATATATAAGATTGAATGACTTGTTTTTGTTCATATATAAAAAGTATATTTTTTTTTCTTCTGCATGCCAGATATTATAAAAGTTTTGTAATAATTTGCATGTATTTTTTTTTAAAGCATTAGGTTTAAGTTTTCAATTACGTCGAAATTTAGCATTTAACAGATAGTCCAATTTTTTTTTTTTTTTTTGACAGATATAGTCCATTGCAAATCGTTTTCTTTTTCTTTTTCACTTTTCACCGTTCAAAACGTTTAAAATAATTACTCAAGCAAACTATATGAATGTCAAGGTTCGAAGAAAAACAAAATAATATCAGCTACAAAAAAAGAAGTAGAATGGAGTAATGACAATTACGAAACAAGGATTAATACAATTTCAATGTTTTAGTCTGCCACTCCACTCTAAGAATTGATCTTTGCGTAGAACCCAAACTAGTCAGATTCTTAATAAAGTTAATCTATTTTACGAAAATTAGCATATGTTAAATATTAAGCCCAAAAATGATGGACTGTGCAGAAAAGAAGAAGTGAGATTATAAATAGTTATATATATATAACTATTTATATATATATAACTATATATATATATATATATATATTAGGTTATATGGAAACTCTAAGTCCATTTTCTGTTTTAGAAACGTTTTAAAATCAAAAATTTTTAAAAACTAGTTGGAAAGTTGATGAAAACAACTTTTTTTTAAAAAAAAATACTATTTGAAAATACATTAAAAATATGTTTTAAATTAATATAAATACGATGTAAATTTATTTTTATTTTTTGAGAAATATAATAAAAAATATTAAATAATTTATGATACGTTTTGTCGCTTGGCTACTGAAATCAGGCTAGTTTCAATGTATTAATGTAAATCCGGAAATACGACGGATAATTGAGGTAAAGGCAGATCGTTAGGTTCATTTCATTCCAATATGTCTAGACCTCTATTTGCATTATGCATGCTATATAAATGCATTTATATTTCAACTTTATAGAATTGTTTTTGGTTACCATGAAAATAGGATCTTCTTCTATGAAAGTAGTTTTTATTTAAAAAAGGTTACCATGGAATTAGGATCCTTTGCACGTCAATGTAAATTACGAAACATAAAGAATCAAAATTACATTGTATTATATAATATATATTGTGCCAGATGAAAATTTAATTGGTTGTTACTTATTACATTTTGGTATGAGCAAGGCGGAAATGTATTTATCAAATCCGCTGTGTTGGATATCACAATGATAAATACAATTATTGATGAACTTTGAATTCAAATCCAAATTAATGTTTGTATCTTCGCATGACTAGTTGAGATAGTATTAATCTACATATTCGTCATTTGCCATCATGATTCTTCACTTATTGACTTTTGATAAGAATTATAATGACCTAAGAATAACTACGTAGAAAAGTCTTTGCAGCTCTTCAAGTTCGATTTTGATTCCGTTTGTCTATATACTTCTAGAATACAATATTAATTTACCTAACCAAGAATATTTGGGGATCTATTTCTAGAGAAGGAGTCATATGGGTATCTGACTAAAATGTATGAAAGAGCCAAAGCAGCACTGACCCACACCTCACACCCTCTCCATCTTCTCCTCCAACATTTCACATTCCGCCATTTAACACTTTTTGCAACTATATAAATTAACACATACACACACAAACACACACACACACATATATATATATATATATATAAGTTTGTCTATGCATTTATGTAACTTGACCAATATTTCACTGGATAAAAAATTCCTAATTGATTGGATTCATATGTTTAATCCAGTAGTTGCTTTGTCAACATGTATCATGCACTTTGGAAAAATTGAATCCACCACATGGTAAAAGGTGTGAGAGTACAAAAATCACCAGGCTATTTGTCTCCCACATACGTTTTAAGTAGATCACTCATGTTTATATTATATATAGAAAGAAAGGTTAAGAGAATAATTAAAAAGTGTCACTAACTGTCAGTTTTTGGCGTTAGTAAAGATATATTAACAGTTAAGCCAGCTAAATCCAGCCAAGATTAATCCCTTTTGTCTGGACAATTAATTTAACAACCAAATTCGTTTAAGAAAGTTAACGTAAAAAGAAAAATAATTCAAATTACTGAGGAGAGAAACATTCTAATTTGAATGATTAAATTCATTTGGTTAGTGACTTAGTGTGCTACTTCAGAGCAGTGTTAAAAAAAAAAACGTTTATGCGGTCTCTAAACGGTGGGTTTAGGTGTAAACAAAGATTTAACGATCATTGATGCGTGACTGCGTATACGTAGAAGTTTGACCCATTTATTATGCATTAGGATAATAATTTCTTTTGTTAACTTATTTTTTTCAATCTTCTTGAAAAATATCAAACAGTGGAATGCAACTATCCTGGTCCTCTAGTAGCCGACGAGTTACTAGCTAGTAGTGATATATATACTTCTTGTGGATTTGATTATACATCCCTAAGTTACCCTCGTATGTTTGTAAGTTCATACTAATCAATCTAATTTTTAAATCTGAAACCATCAAATACAAATTTGTAATCTAATAATATTCGCAATAATCATCTCTGGATTGAACAAATATTGGAGTTATTTTGTAAAATGTTAAAACATGGTATGCAGTGTTGTATTATGTAAAAATATAAGTTAATTTAATATACATTTTAAGAATTTGTGGTGTATATATGTATTTTATGTACGGAGATTACTGTAGTGGCAACATGCTTTGAAGGATTTAAATTATGATAAAAAAGGGGACAGTAAACAAATACTACAAGAATTTTGCTTTAAGTTATAAAAGTACTGTTAAACATCTTTAACTTGAAACTTGTCTGCTAATTCAACGGAAAACTACAAAATTCATTCCAGTTTTGCATGTCAGAGACTGTCGTTTTGTCAGTACGCGACCAACTAATCACACTAATTATTTTAAACAACCAGCTAAATCATAATTAAAGTATCCCAATATACTTGTCTTTTTGTTATCAATTCAATACAACCAATTCCATAGTTAACCAGATTAAAACTCTTTCGATTGTTAGATCATTTTTTTGTCTATTTCCTCAGATATATTTTGGTTTAGTTTATTCATATGAAACACTCTTATAATTTTTTTAACAAGCACAAAATTTGAGCTATTAAAAAAAGAAACAAAAAATGAAATAAAATTGAGCTATTTGTTGTTTTTATTACTTTTGTAATTAACTTTCTCAAATGTGAACAAGTCACACTATGTTAATGATTGGTCATGTAGACTGACTTGGACCACGTGGCCTTTTCTTTTCTGAATAATGCCTTTTCTTTTTCCTTTTTTGTAATGAAGAAAATAAATATGAAAATAATAATTTTCTTATTGGTAGCCACATTTATTCATAATATTTTATCATCCGTATTTGTCAGACCGTACACTTTTCCTATGTGGACACGCAATTTATGTTTGGCGAGGGACACTTTCATACATCTAATATTAGTAATTGAAGGACCTATATATGTAACATTTTATTTTCTGTTATGTAACATATTGGTTTCATGGTTTGACTTTGAATTGAAGGCTGAAAAGCATATAAGAAAATGGAAGTACATATTTTATTTTATTTCTTGAATAAAAAACACTAAAAAAATCTATATAATATAATTAAAATGAAACGATAAATTATAAATATATAATATTTTATGATAACATATTAATTATTAAATGCTAATTAATTTTTAAGTGGGTTGTAACTTAATTTTATCTTGATAAAAAATTAAAATTAGCTGACACAGTACTTTTTTTTTCAAATTCAAAATAAAGTAAAAACGTGTAAATAGAAAAACTAATTCTCTATTTAATAACAAAGCTAGGAAAATAATAGAGAACTACTAAAAAATGAACATATATATCTATATTATTTTGTGTAGATGTGTTTATCTAACTATGCAGTCTCCTATTATAATTTTAAATTTAAACTAGATTTTATGTATATTTTATCAAGTAAACTAGTATATACGTAATAACATTTTTAATAACAAATAGTTGAAAAAGAAAGAGTTACTGAAATAGTACAGAGACAGCTAATACAAAACCTGAAGCAGCGAATCTATTGTCTCTCCTTCTACCAGGCAAACTAACGTGCTTTCCATTCACGTCACTCTTTTGTACTTTTTCCATTCCAATAAATATATATTTCCTTTTAACTACTAATGTCTTTTGTTTTAACGTTACGTAAATATTATAGATATATGCATATATTTAGCTGAAACAGATTGAAGGTTAAACATATATGTATATCATAAAATGGTTACTTTGGATTTGGACAAAAATAATTTTTGGTTTTTAAAAGAAGCTGTTGAAGAATTTTTTTTTTTCTGGTTTAAATGTTATTTGCTATTGAATAAATTTATTTCTTTTATCAAAGTTTTCTTATGTAAGAGATATTCTTTTGTCAACTATCACTAAGATTTTGTTAAAATAAAAAACTATCACTATAAGGTAGAATCTCAATTTGTATAGTTAAATATAGGTTTTAGTGGAATTGATTATCTTAACTGGCTGTCTACGCAAAGTGACAAATTACTTTTTCATTAGACTTTATTCTTATCGCCCACCAAACATGTAAATTTTAAAATATGACCTGACCTATTATTTTTTAATCTGTATTGTTGGTTGTTAATTTCACCTGTGTCCTTTAGAAAAAGAAAAAGCTCTATTTCTTGTCTTCTTTTTTCTTCACATTATGTCTTTTTTGTTCAATCTTATCTATCATCAAATTCTGCCTAGGTATATAACAATTACTTTATTCGGCCGAGCAAACGCATGTCACATAATTAATTTGGGCCACACGTTATAAAAACCCAGTACCCATATGAATAAAAATAGGCCGTTAGATATGGGCTTTTATGCTTGATTACACTCGATATTCAAATTTATAAGCCCATTAAAAACAAGTGTCTAACTTTCGTTAATCGTTACCGTCAATTCAAATTGTTTGTTTTCTAATGCAGATAGTTGCAAAACAAATTTTCCACACAAGAAAAAGAAATATTTCGTAGGAAAACATCGATAAAGTATATTCAAAAACATCTGAAATTATCTGCCAAATGAATTAACTATTGATTGCAAGATTATCAAAGGTAGCAAAATCTCATACCAGAGTGTACCGAACCACATACTTACAAGTTACAAACATTTTATTTCAGAAAAAGAAAACATAAGATAAGTTAAATCATTAAAGTGAGTTAAAAATTTTGGTTTGTTTTCAGCTATCCCTATATTGTATTTGTTACATCCCTTTCCTTGATTTATACATTGGTAGTTAATGATCAAGAACTTTTTAAATCGAATTATATCCAATCATTATCAAACATATAATATGATTAAATCTAACAAGAAAGGATTATGAGATGGAATAAAAACAAAAAGTTTGATAGTAGTGTAGTGAATGATGGTCTCCACACTAACATTAACATATACCTTAACAACATCCAAAATAAAAATCGCCATCACAGTGTCGTGGCTCACGAGTCATTTGGGCTTTGTTGGGCCCACACTACAAACAAAAAATTCGTTGAATAGTTCTCTCGCTTCTCGACAAGCCAAACAATTTACCTTTTTCGCCTCTCCAAAAACGTATTTATTTCTTTATCAATAAAACTACATCCTTTTTCTTCTTTTAAGAAAGTAACAAATTAGAGCATTACATAATTAATGGGATTAATGATTAATATCGAGAAACAACGAGCATCTTTTGTTAATACCAAAGCCCAAATATATCCACAGTGATAACGATAAACCCATAGAGAAACACCACAGAAAAGTACTATAATAATACTTTTTTTGTTTTCTTACGATTATTAATATAAATAATAGTATAAAAAAACAATCTGCACTAAATTCTAAGCGTTTCGCATTTATCATTTCTGGCACTGTCGAAAGGCCTCACCTCGTGGCATCAATGTTACTACAACAATCACGAGACTCAAACAACCACCTTTAAAAATCTCGGGTTTACGGGTCAGGCTCCGTTGATTCCGGGTTTTGACCCGGTTTTCCATCCTTCTCCTCAACGGTTATGCTCCGTCAGTCTTCTTCTGCAGTGATATATCATCTCATCAGTCTCTCTCGTCTGAACCCGAATTCTTGACCCGACCCGACCCGTTTCCAAGTTCGGTTCCGGATCCTAAAATCAACGTTCGGACTGTCATGGATTTCTCGACGACGACGACGACGACGAACGGTTACAGTTCGCCGCGTGACTCTACATTTCCGTCGAGCTTCACGAAGTTCAACTCAGCGTTAACGGCGGGACTTCTGAATCCGATGTCACCTCCTCCTCCTCCTCCTCCGGCGATGCTAGACAAGACGCGATCAAGTCCGACGCTGTTCGAGATGATGGCTAGCGAAGCTGATACGGTAGGGAGAGGAGTTCCTGTTCAGATCCAGAACGGCGTCGTACTTCCTTCTTCTTCATCGTCTTCTTCTTCTTCGGCGGCGGCTTTGGCTGCGAGGACGACGAACGGGAGTCATCTAGTCATCTCAGCTCAAGACAAGCAAGCGCTTGCAATGCAGAGGATTTCGGATCTTCTTGTGAGTCGGAGCCCCGGGAATCAGTTTAACGACCCGAGTTCGAGTGACGTGAAGCTGACTCTTAGCTCTAAAGATGGGATTAGTATCACGATGTGTGTGCATAGGCAGATTCTTGTAGCTCACAGTAGGTTTTTCGCTATGAAGTTGTCGGATCGATGGTCCAAGCAGCAGTTGCTTCCTCCGTCGTCTTCTCCTTACATTGTTGAGATCTCAGATTGTGATGACGTTGAGGTTTATATCGAGACGTTGATGCTCATGTACTGTAGGGATCTAAGGAAGAAGATGATGAGGCAAGACGTTTCTAGGGTTCTTGGTATCTTGAAGGTATTGTGAGGAAAGAGTCAAACTTTAGCTGTTTTGGTTTAGAAAGATTTGAACTTTTGAATATGTGATGTTTCCACTGTTGTTGTTCTCTTAGGTTTCAGCAGCAATTGGGTTTGATGCGGGAGTACTGTCGTGTCTGGAGTATTTGGAAGCAGCACCGTGGTCGGAAGATGAAGAGTATAGGATTGCTTCTTTGTTGTCTGAGTTACACCTTGAAAACGTAGGAGCAACTGAGGTTTTGAGAAGGGTTTCTGTTGAAGCTAGCAGTGGGAATAGTGGAAGTAATGGTGGCAGTAATGATGAGGTGCTTCTTAATCTTTTGCATATAGTTCTTGAAGGCAAAGACGAGAAAGCGAGGCGTGACATGAAAACGCTTGTTTCCAAAATGCTTAGAGAGAACTCGTCTGGAAATGATCTTAGGAAAGAGTCTTTGTATTTGGCTTGTGACGGGTGTTTGCATAAGCTTAAGCGTCAGTTTCTACAAGCTGCTGAGTCTGATTTGGAGAATGTTGATCAGATAGCAAGACAAGCGGATAATCTGCATTGGATTTTGGATATTTTGATAGATAGACAGATCGCAGAGGATTTTCTTGTGATATGGGCTTCTCTCTCTGAGCTATCCGATGTGCATGCTAAGGTTCCCGTTGTTCACAGGTTTGAGATTAGCAGAGTGACAGCGAGGATCTTTGTCGGGATTGGAAAGGGACAGATTCTGACACCAAAGGAAGTGAGGTGTTTGTTGCTGAGGAACTGGTTGACACCTTTCTATGATGATTTTGCGTGGATGAGGAGAGCTTCGAAAGGGCTTGATCGGTATTTAATCGAGGATGGTTTAAGCAATACCATTCTCACTCTTCCTCTTGCTTGGCAACAAGAGTTTTTCCTTGCTTGGTTTGATCGGTTCTTGAACTCAACTGAAGACTGTCCTAACATCCAGAGAGGCTTTGAAGTTTGGTGGAGACGGGCGTTCTGGAGAAGGAAAGAACAGGGTCAAGAGCCTGCTCGTCTAAGAATCATAGCTTCAGCCACTGAAAACTCTTGAGAGATCTCTTCAGGTCTGTTAAACCCTGTGTTTATTCCACGGCTTTACCTTTGTCTGTGTTTGTTGAGGATCACACGATGAGGAAGAAGATGAATCTAAATCCAAAAGAGAAGGTAATGTGAGATCTTGGACTCGGGATTGGGAATTATGAATGGAGGTGTAAGCTTTTATAGGTTTTTAATACATCGATCGCGATTAGAGTTAGTTCGAATCAGATTTTGCATGAACATGATCGTTGGAAGTAGTTTTCATTTTGATGAGTCGGAGCTCGTTTTTTGTACATCTCTCTGAAGTTTTCTTAATCTCAACTTTAAAGTTAAACTCGTCTCTCTACGTTTGTTCTGGTTCTAATTCTGATGCTAATTAGTTCAGCAGACAAATGAGGTTCTTTGTCTTCTTGTTTCGTACTACTAAAATAATGTTGATAATCTAGTAATCTACTGCTTCATGTACACCATTTGAGAACATTTAAAGTTCGTAATAAGTACATAAACAAAGACTCAAGGTATCATGCCATAACCAAACATCAAGTACACAAGTACGGTTAATTATCATGTTATAATCTTTTGAATTTTGATAATGCAATGTAGGTAGCTTGATTATCAACCGATTCAAGCTTTTTAAGAAAAAAACAAAAAAAAAATCCACAAAAAACAGTCTAAAAATGAGTTCCAAACTCGAACATTACAACATCATCAAACATTGATATCGTCATGTCTTAACAACTTTGAAACAATAATATGAACAAAAGAATGCGTTGGTGTCCTCGTGGTCCTGAAGAATAAGTGGACCTGAGCGAAGACAAAGACAATTGTTGCAAACAGGTCGTGACGATGTATTGTTAGGCCAAATTTGACATTATCTGTGACCTATTCTCCTGCTTTGACATACTTAAAAACCTTTGACACCAATGTTTACATCAATTTTGTTTTTGTCCTTACCAGCAAGACACCGTTCTCTGGCTCCTTCAATCATAGTCTCGACATTCACAAAGTAACTCTACACAAAGATTTCCGCAAGACTCTTAAAGCGCATCAAAGGTCCTCAATCTCGAGTATGGTCTTGAAGCTAATACCTTCATTAACAATGCTTGCTTTACTAAATTGCTTACTCTACGGATTTCTACTAGTCCTATCTAACGTAGAGTAACTAGGGATTATCTTATAATGTAGTAAATTTTAATACCTTTGACCTATGGCTCTTATTTTTAGCCTTAGACTGCTGATTTTTCAGAGCTCAATACGATCTCAACCAGCTGAATGTTGCCGCTTAGTAAAGATGCCTTGCGAGATGGCAAAAATGAGAAGCCATCCACAAGTTTAACGCACTTTAGACCCCATTTCACCATCAGGAACTCGATAAGATGATGCCCACTGCAGTAAAAAATCCGGACAAAAATCGTCATCCTAGTCTTTTGTAGATATGCTAGATGACTAGAATGAATGAATTGTGTACCTCCTGTTATGATATGTAGTGATAAAAACTGCATCTTGATAACTTCGAAGCAGAAACGAGACGGTGGCAAAAAGATCATCGAACGCTATACAAAACAAAGGTCCGGTATTCACATTTCAACTCATGCTAATAAACTAGGAGAAGTCAGACTCCACACGGGTAAAAGGAGAAGGCCAACACAAAGAAAAACAGATGAACTAACCACTTGAATCATATAAAACATCAGCCCCAAGTATAATGTTAGGCCGCAGATCAAATATTGTTGCATCCCACACTCCCCAAGTGAGACCCATTACCTGCAATAGACAAACCACAAGTTACTTTCAAATGAATGAGCTAAAGGACTCGTGATAACGGTAATCCAAACCCCAGGAAACACCGGGCAAACAAACAAACGTATACGCATAGGAGCGTTACATATGCAACAAATGATTATCCGGGAAACTGTTAATTCAGCGGGTGTTAAAGTGGACGAAAGTGAAAAATGGTAGACATTACATTACAGTTGAGCTTGTTAAGCTCACAAACACTTCTCATATTCTCCAAAACCTGCACATGTATCATCACATATGGTAAAAAATTTATAAAAAACTCATAATTGAACCAAATGAGTTATGGTAAAAAAAAAAAAACTAATAAACTCATACTGAAAAACAAAGCTTATCAACACATTTTTATACCTCTGTTTTACTTGACTCATCAGTAAGGGTGACATTAGCTCCAACTTTTGCAGCTACTAAACCAGGCAAGGAAGTGCCAGCTCCTAACTACAAAAATTACAACAACACAAGTCTTACAGACAAAAAGTATAAAAGTCAAAACATCTGTAACTCAAACTCAAACACATAATCTCAATTCTGTAATGAGCAAAAACTAAACAGCAAAACACTAACGCAGTCTCTGTTCTCGATTTCAATTGATGAAGAGGAAGCAGAGAGTCGTTGCTTTTGCTTACCTCGAGGATTGTAGAGTCACGAAAGCGAGATCTCTGTTGCCAAACATACTCAGCGAGGATAACGCTACATGGCCAAACAAACAAACCGTACTCTTCCTTCATATTCTACACACACACAAACAAACAAAAGCCTCAAACCAACGATGAAAGAGGAAGAGATCGCACATTAGCTTAATTACCTCAATAACAGATACAGAAATGGAAGATTCGGAATCATCTCCATCACTGTAAAAATCATGCTGAGAGATCGTCGAAGTCATCATACTCGAGGTTTTGAAGATTTCTCTGTTAAGAGGTTTAAGGTTTTATTTAGTGGAGAATGATAGGAATTGAGAATTGTCCCACATCGGTAAGTTGTGAAGTTGGGGAAGGTGTTAGTTGGGTATAAAAGGATTAGAGGTGGGTAAGAGTAAAAACATGATCCTTCAGGCAAGTTAAAGGGGAAATGAGGAGTGGTTAATTCTCGCTGTTTTTTTTTGCGAGAAGAGCGTTTCGCTCCGCCTTTTTATACGACAATTGAGCGTTCTCCTTTGTTTTACCATCTGATCCCTCTTCTGAAATGGAAAGTTTTTTTTTGTTTTTAAAAGGTTTTTTTTTTTTTTTTGCAAACTACATTAAAATCTAATTTTATTTAAAACCAAATAATTTTTTTTTTCCCTGTAAATAAAGTAATTTCAAATGAATTTTACAAGATTTTATGAGTAAATTATTAAAAACAAAATATAAAATATTCTAAAGAGATCTTATAAAAATTGAAATTTTCACCCACAATTTTTTTAAACAACTAATATTTTCAAATCTTATCAAAACAGGTTTTAACATCCATGATTATTTACCAATCAATATTATTTTCAAGGTCGTTTTATTACAGTTGGACAGTTTCCATTTCATTTGTTTAATCTGTGTTAAACTTTTAAGATAAATATTCAAAAGTAATGTCATAATGTTTGTTCTAGGTCGTTCTCCGTATTGTGAAGAGGGTAGCTTTTTGACCCACATTCTACTTTTGAAAATCAAGGTGATGTATATTGATCAGTGGAAGAGGGTTCGTGCCTTAGGATTGAAAGTCAAGGGTCTAAAACCTCCAAAGAAGCTTGATTGTGAAGAGGGATAGCTCTTTGACCTACATTCTTCTCTTCATTTTACTCTCGGAATTCAAGATCATGTATATTGACAAGCGGACCAAATGAAATGGATTAAGTCAAGTTCATTCATTAAAAAAAAACAAAGGAAATGGATTAAATTGATTTTGGTCACTTGAGCATGATGAACATTAATAATCACATAAATCAGAAGAGCTCCCAATCACTTGGTCACTGGTTTAAAATGATCAATTTTTTAAGTGAAAACATGTCAAAGACGAAAAATGCAGAGGAAGTCTAAAGCAGCTGAATATCATGTCAGAGAGGTTATACTAGTGCCAGGTTCAATCTTAAATCCGGTGATGAGATAGTATATTGAGTTATGTTCAAAATATCGTTGGATTCAAGTCATTGGGAGCTCTTCTGGTTGCAAAATATCATGTGAATTATGCAAATTTACAAATCAGCAAATCATTGAAACAAAATAAGACAAGAGATTTTGCTTGCATCCTACCTATGATCTTTCTCTTTTATCTCTTTTCCAGACGTCAAGGTTGACGAAAGAAATATCCTTGTAGAGTAGTTTCCTGAGAATTGTGTCTTGTAAGTCTTGAATTTTTAAGAATATATCTTTTGAATATCTCTTCTCATTACGCGTTCTGCGTCATTATACACATTATAGTATGTGGTAGATTACCTAAAGTCTTTAGAAGAAAATTTAAATTAGATACTTTCTCTTTTGAAATTTCAACTACCCTCATCTCGCGTTTCAGTCATTTTGTTCCAGAATATATGTTTTGTATTGCGCCTATTGTCTACTAATTTTCTTCAAATTTTGTTTAACCTTCCCAACTCTCTAGTCTCTGTCATGGCTCTTTCTTCTTCTTCTTCTTCTTCTTCTTCTTCGCGTAGCTGGAGCAACGATGTCTTCCCAAGCTTCCACGGGCCTGACGTCCGCACAAGATTTCTCAGTCACTTACGCAAACAGTTTGAGAGCAATGGGATAATAATGTTCAATGATGAAGAGATCGAGAGAAGCAAAACCATCCTGAACTCATGTGGGCAATACAAGAATCAAGAATCTCGATCATAGTGCTCTCGCAGAGGTATGCTTCTTCAAGTTGGTGCTTGAATGAGCTGGTGGAGATTTTAAAGTGTGAAGAAACTGCAGGACAGATAGTGATGACGGTTTTCTACAAAGTGAATCCATCTGCTGTGAGGAAGCAGATTGGAATTTTTGGGAAGGCTTTCAAGAATACTTGCGAAGGGAAATCGAAGATGCAGATTCAGCGTTGGACCATAGCTTTGACTCATGTCGCCAAACATAGAAGGAGAACACTCCTTGAACTGGTTAGCTGGTGCTATGTTACAAATTTGTGTATAGTTATTACTTTTTGTTTTGTTTTACAATTCCTTAACTTTGATAAATATTTACGAACAAGTAAAACATCAACTGCAGGAAAAAGGTTTTTGTTTCTAATATACTCCATAGTACTAACTTTGTCATTTATTTTTTTTAACTGTCCGAAACGTTTAATCAAGTCTTTTAGATAGAGTTCGTCACATTTATTCTCATGAAATACTATATATAATAAGAATGAAGGAGATAAAATTAGACAGACCTTTTAAGTTTACCGTGCTTAAGTAATGGACGTGATGATCTCTTTCTCTTTTGATAGGAACAATGAAGCGAATATGATGAGGAAAATTTGCCAAACTACGAAGTAGGATATAAGAGCATTAGTATCGGCGTAAAAATTTTCGACAGTTTCTGATAAATGTAACATTAATATTTTGTATATAAGTTAATTATTTAATTAATTTTTAAAATATCATAAAATTGATCCAATAATATCAGGACAACTGTATATACGATATCTGGAAACTTCTCTTTTGAGAAATGATCATTTTTCTTTTTCCTCATTTTTTGTTTCTCTCTCCTGTTTTTCTTTTTTTTTATTATATTTTTTATCACTCTCATACTCCCGATAAGGATGCTCTAAGCTTCATGGTATTAAACTCGGCACTGTTTCCTATGAGGCTAGGTAGAAGTATAACTATTAATATACAATATATGTATATTTTCATTAAAACAAAAAGATATATAAATTGTTAAATTTATTAAAAACTGAATTGTTGTATCGTTTAGAAGTATTTGATTTCTTCTATTTATGTATATAAATATAACAAGTCCATAATCAATTAATCAATTCACGTTTTGCTCAATAAACGAATCAAGACGCATACATTTTGCATGCATGCAACAAAATGCCTAATAAAAAGCTCTTAGGAGCAGTTGATAGCACGTGATAACCTCCTTAAAGAAGTCATATTCTCCACACAGAACTAACAATAGGACGAAGCTAATATTGAACGTCGTTCAATTGAGGATTACCATCCCCTTAACTTTTCTCTATATATAGGAATACCACTTTCTATGTTCCATGTTTAGTATGATACATTGATTACAACTATTTAAAGACCTAAAATAAAAACGTATATATACAGCAAAGATCATCTCGACAAATTAAAGTGAGTTAATCTTCACCGGCTCATTAAACATGAAGATCATGATTTCATTGATTCTCATTGCCATAATCATACCCCTGACATCATTTCCGGCTTTGATCAAAGCCCGTGGCGACTCTCCTGTGCCACTGCCAATTGAATGCAAAAAGGAGGTTAGAGAATGCATCAGTATGTTCATAGCCAACGACGCCGACCGCGTGAGGGTGCCTAAATATGGAAGGTCATGTTGTAGGAAACTTGAAAACGAAAAAGGATGTGTGTGTAGACTCATTACACATAATACTCTTTCTTTTCGTAATGCTGGTAACGGTGTAGTTCGGGATTGTTATTTGGATATATCCAATTGTCTGCGACAAGCATGAAGATCAAAGGTTATAAATTTCTCCAATCAGCATATGTACGGAAAAGCCGCGAAGCTGTTTATTGGTGCAATGCTTGTCAATTTCCTTACATAATTGTACAAGACCTAAAGATTATACTATTATGTAATTATAATCCCCAAAAACTTACAATATAGCAATCTTATTTTAAAATACAATATATTATAATTGGATCCATATCACCATCATTGTTTCAACCATTAATATTATACTTAGTCACTCTATTTTTTTCTGGTTTCAGAACTTTTACCTGCCTTTACTTTAGCTGTTTAATTGATAGATAATAAGATCGATTCAACTTTTTTTTGTTTTTCCTTATGTTCTTCTCTACATGTAAAACCGAAACAAAAGATTCTCTAAACTAAGTGCCTTCACGGACCAAGTTGGGCTTAATTAGCTAGTGCTAAAGTTTTAGGACCCGCCAAAAAGGTTGTGATTAGGTGTCCTTAAGTTTCTTAATTCGAATCCCCTGGAAAGAAGCTATGTGCTCAAACCCCAAAAATATTATCCGGGTTAATCTAAAACCAAGTTGTTATGGATTAATTTAAAAATCTTCACATAGTTCTTGTACGTAATTAGATATGCTATTTAACATATAAATTACAGACAGACTTGTAAGACGGACAAAAAAATTTACTTAAATATAATATTAGAAGATTTTCATGATAATACTGTAAAAGTAAAAAAATTTATTGATATTTTAGATATTATCTTCATTATTTTTTCAAATCATAAAAATAATTAGTTGTCATTTTTCTATAATTTGTTTACAACAATTTAATGTAATTTATTTAAGATTAGATAAATTTTTAAAAATAATTTTAGATTTTCTAATATAAATTTTCTAATATATTTATATTTAGTGACTATATTTATTTATTTCAATTTTATATTAATTAATTTTGGTATTTTAATTTTATTTAAATAATTTTAAACTGACAAAAAATATTCAATTCATTTATTAATCCAATAAATTGATTATTTGTATCATATCATGATTTTTCTTTTTTTATTATATTTTTTATCTGTCATAACTTCTTTCTCGTACTTCCAATAAAGGTGCTCTAAGCTTCATGGTATTAAACTCGGCACTGTTTCTTAGGAAATTAGGTAGAAGTATAACTATTAATATACAATATATGTATATTTTCATTAAAACAAAAAGATATATAAGTTGTTAAATTTTTTTTTTTTTTTTTTTTT
>OVBI01002366.1:0-20918 GCA_900406495.1 Sisymbrium altissimum | reverse complement strand
TTGTATTCTAGTTATTTATGCTAAGTTTGATGGTATTTTAGCCATTTTCTCTTAATTTTTCTCTATACACATTATAATTACTAATCATGTTTTATCTTGATTTTTAAAAGATATATTTTTAAAGCAGTAGAGAAAAATATATAATTTTAAGAATCTTTTTTTTTCATTTATTATTTACATCTACATAAGATACAGCTAAATCAAATATATGTATAGACCAAATTCTATAGCAAATAATATACATGTATAATCTAACCAATCATCCATAATTCATCAAGGGCAGTATAATTACAGTTATTTATGAGTATGATAGTTGATCTCATGCTTCCTCAACTGCCTTAATGCATAAGCTACAACATTCTCTGCATGCATAAGTACACATCCTAACCCGACTCCTGAAGCATCTGTGTAGACTACAAAGGGTATTCCAGGCCGTGGTAGTACTAACATTGGGGTTTGAGTCAATCGCTCCTTTAGTTGCTCGAAGCTCTTGGCACAAGTTTCCGTCTATTCGAATTTAACATCCTTCCCTGTCAAACTCGTTAATGGTTTGGCCATGCTAGCAAATCCATTCACAAACTTCTGGTAGTATCCTGCCAAGCCTAGGAAACTATGAACCTCAATGTCAATTTTGTGTGTCGGCCAGCTAGTGACTGAAACACTTTTCTCCGGATCTACTGTTACTCTTGTTTCTGAGGTCACATGGCCAAAGAATTCAATCTTCCTTTGCGAGAAACTACACTTACTCAGCTTAGTAAACAACTTCTGCTCCCTCAACTTATTTATGACAACACGCAAATGCCACTCATGCTCCTCCTTACTCTTTGAATACACCAAAATATCATCAATGAACACAATCACACACTTATCCAAGTATTCTCATAATACATTATTCATCAACTTCATGAATGCAGCCGGTGCATTAATCAATCCAAATGTGGCATTACCATTAATTTCTAGTGTCAATAACGGGTTCGGAATGCTGTCTTCTGAATATCTTACTCTGCAATCTGAATCTGATGATATCTGGAAGCGAAATGTATTTTTGAGAACCACGAAGATCCTTGCAGTTGATCCAACAACTCATCAATCCGTGGCAGCGGATACTTGTTCTTGATAGTCACCTTCTTCAATCCCCGGTAGTTAGTGCAATGTCTGAAACTTCCGTCCTTCTTCTCTACAAACAGGATAGGTGCTCCCCAAGGTGAACTACTTGGTCTGATGAATTCCTTTTCCACCAGATCCTCCAGTTGCTTCTTCTTTTTTTTTCGAAAAGAATGTTAAATTTCAAATAAAAAAAAAGTCTGTTGTACATTTACATGCATATGTAGTTGATAATTGTTGTATAAAAGGAGATAGATGAAAGCTTAAAGAGATTTAACAAACAAAGAGAAAAAAAAACTCAGACTTGAAAACTGAACCAGAGGATCAAACTTTTGGCTAGCTTCTTGTCCTCCATTTGAGCTGTGCTCAACCGGTTCCGAATGATCTTGTCAATCAGTTATATCAGGTGGGAAGGAGGTGAAGGCTTCTCCCCATGTTTTCGCAGGTTTCTTTCTCTCCATAAAGCATACACAGCAGCTTGGAAAAGCATACTTCAGAATGAAAAACCGATTGTAGTCCATGTTGTTGTTTTGAATATACAGCAGAATTTCTGACCAGTTCGTAGAAAAGTGGCTCTGTAATAGACCGTTTGCAAGTCCCCTCCACACCTCTGCAGCATAAGGACAATTGAAAAAATGTGATCCCTCGTGTCAAACGGATGGGAGCACAAAACACATTGCGATTGGCTGACTTGGTTCCAGTGTTGAGTTCTGTCACTAGTAGAGAGTCTATTCTGAATAGCGAGCCATGTGTGAAACGCATATTTTGGTGTCATGTTAGTGAACCAAATACACGTTGCCCACTGTTGCTTTACTTGCTCTTGTCGGAGTTGGTGCCAAGTGGTTTTTGAGCTGAATTTTGCCTTGAATACATTCGCCTTATGACTCCATAGAGCCACATCACATTTATCTGCAACTTTGTCTGCCTTCTTTTGTGCAATTGTTGCTTCCAGGTCATTCAGAAGGGAGTTTCTGTGCCTCCTTCGTCGATGAGTTAGTAGAACTTCTTCAACCGATGCATTTTCTGAGACACCTAAGTCAATAAAACTCCGGCTTCCCAAAACGTCATACAGTCGACCAAACGTAGACCAAGTATCATACCAAAAAGATGTGTGTCGACCATTGTGAATCTCGACCTTGTGAAATGTTTGTGCTATTGGCCTAAGCTGGAGCACCTTTCTCCACATCCATGATCCTGCATGTGTTGAGTTTTTAATAGACCAAAAGCTTCGTTTCCGAATCAAATATGTTCTCAGCCATAAAACCCAAAGCGACGATGGAGCAGAGATTATTCTCCAGATCAAGTTCAGCCAACTAACCATGTTTACTTCCTTGAGCTTTCGAAGACCTAGCCCTCCTTTGTCTTTTGGTCTACATACAACCTCCCAAGCTACTTTGGCCTTTTTCGAGTTTAAATATGGGCCAGACCAGAGAAAAGCATAGCACAAGCTTTCTATTTCCTTGATGCATTTACCAGGTAATCTGAATGCAGCCATCCAGAGATTAGTGATACTCACGATCACAGAGGTAATGAGCTGTAAACTTCCCGCATAAGACAGAAATCGCGAGGTCCAAGTGCTTATCCTATGTCTGATTTTTTCAATAAGAGGCTTATAATCATTTGTAGTCATTATCTTTATGAGCAATGGTAATCCAAGATAACTAACAGGTAACTGACCACTCTCGAAAGGGAATTGAGACAAAATACTTGCTTTGGTAACATCTGTGATATGGTGCTTTTGACACGGGTGGCATTCCGGGCTCCAACTCTATAGTGAAAGCATCATCCCTTGTTGGTGGAGGTCCTTGCAGTGCTCGAATATGTCCGCATACTCAGCCGCTACAAGGATGACATCTACACTCAGGGCTTTTACTTCTGCCGTCATTGCTATGGTAGCCAGAAATGCTCCATTCCCCTTTACAATCAGCTCCTCTACTTACAACATTGAAATGATTGAGATCCCAATCCTAGTTTCAGTCCTTTGAAAACTATCTTCCCCTCCACTCGAGGAATCAATTACTGCCTCCATCTTCATCAAGCTTCACAATAGACTCACACATGGTAACATCACTGAAACATCCTTGAATACCCTCTCTGAAGCTCTTCTTCGACACAATGCACAACCAAGCAGATTAGAAGAAAACTTATTTACTAAAGGAAAACCTGCTCGAGAAGTGCAATCCTGGTGGTGCCCTAACTCTAATCTTTTAGAAAACTCCCATTTCTTTAAAATATTGAAAAATATTTTGAAATCTAAATATTAAATTCTTAAAACTACCTTCTGGGACAATACCGGTTAGGTTTAACCCCGTTCTGATACCAAACTTGTCACACCCGGTCCCCAAGATTCTCACACCAATCTTACCAACACACATTTCTAAGTCCAATTCCTTTATTAAACTCCCAAACGAAAATGTCTTACAAATCGCTTTGAAACAACAATGAAAACCAATAACTTAACTCCATTTTTTCAATAACTTAAAAGAAAGATAAATATTACCACTTGCTCACCAAGAGGTTGGCACCATGCAAATACATCTACTCTTGCAACTCCTCGTTACCTGCAAGAAGGAAAGGTGAGTAATTTGGATTACCCAATGAGAGCATGCCTTAGAGACCTACCGACACTTCTCAAACACACAATCAACAAGCACAAGTCATAGGCTAATATCACATGACAAACATTACCTGACAAACATCAGCCCAAAAGAGGCACTTAGGTATCAAACAAGACCCCTAGATTCTTCTACTCTAACCAATCGTGTACCAAGGCCAACCGCCCGTACATTTACTGGTCCTAAGCGGCCTCTTGCCACTGTCCGCCCTCAGTGATGTCAGGGTCTGTCACATCCCACGACAAAGACATGCCGCCGTGGATCTAGAAGATAGAGGAATAGGTGACCACATAAATACAGATCTACACTCTTATAACCATCAAAAGAAGAGAAAAGGCATCAGGGATCAGATCTACCACACCTAGTGGCTAACATCCGCAGGAGAGAAGGAGAAGAAGAGAGATAGGGCTGGATGCTTACCTTACTGACGGATCTGACAACACACAGAAGATTCGAGAAGATGATGGCTTTGATTCACTGTATGGTGGCTCTTATGTGGTGGTCTGATGGCTGAAGATGGCGGCTGATCAGAGACAGAGGCTCACAGCAGTGGCTGAAGATTTCTGCATAGCTCAACTACTTTTGTGCTCCGAGGAAGAAGTGAAGGGTGGCTGTCCTTTTTATAAGAAAAAGAAGGAGGAGACCTGAAACGACCCTTAATCCGTAGGTTATATACGGATGGTGGAGGTTAAGAAGCTGGCCATACGGCGCTATCTTCTAACCGATGGGATGGTGGAAGCGTAGGTGATCGTTTTTATTGTAAAAACACACACACAAAAGTAGATAGAGCACACAACCAAAACCTATTTTTTTCTATAGTGCACACAAAAGTAGACATAAATATGTATAGTACTTACAATAAAAATTATTTGGTATAGTGGTTGTGTGTGTGTTTGTACTAGTGAGAGGTCATGAGTTCAAGTCTCAATTTTGTGTAATATGATGATTTTTTCTAACATTCAAAACGGCGTCATTTTGCGAAAACACAATCGCTATTCTTGTAGACATGATTTAAGAGAATTGAACGCTATTTTTTTTTTTTTGATTTCGCAGGTGGAATTGGGCAGAGAAAATAAGTTTAGGGGGTTTTATAATTCAATTTCATAGTTTAGGGGGAAATACGAAGAGCTTGGTAGTATGGAGGGAAATGTGCGGAAGCAGCACAATAGGGAGGGGTTTATGCAGTCCACCCAATGCTCGGTTGTTATTGATGAATGTTGTAAGAATACACGGCTGTGAGGAGACTTTATAAACAGTCCGAACAGCTTTGCCCTTCGAGGGGTCTTGAAGCAGATTACAACGGTCATAAACTTTAACGGCATAACATGTTGCCGAAAATGAAAGAAAAGGGAATTAAACACAAAACACAAAAAGGAAAACTTGTTTTTCCGCGATAATCCGAATTAAAAAAGTGCTTACCTTAAATGGTTGTTCGGCATTGATGACTTGAACGTGGACTAAGCCCTGTCTCTGTGCATCCTCAGTCTTGGACGGGCTGAATGCTGAAGACGGACAAGGTTGATGGGCCATTCTTTATGGTCTATTCCTCTTGGCTTGGTCCGGTTCGGATTGTTATGGCTGTGGGCTTCGGTCCATGGTCCGTATTGATTTCTAAGTCTGCAAATTTCCCAATGAGTCCATGAACCTCCATCCGGCCTAGAAGTCCATCAGTTGCCTGGTTGAAGTCTTCGGTCATGGTCTGTTGTCCTGATCTGGTCCGGGGTCGATGATTCATGGTCGGTATGCTCGGGGCCTTCAGTGCCGTCTCGGTTGGGTCTATTTGGTCCGGTAGACATGGGATCTCATCATCTTCTCCCCCTTGTGAAGGTTCTGACCTCAGAACAGTATCTCCTGCATCATAAGGGAGTAAGTCAGACATATTGAATGTTGATGAAACATCATACTCACCTTGGAGGTCTAGCTGGTAGGAGTTCTCATTGATCTTTTTGATAACTTTGAAAGGTCCCGCGCCTTGGGAGCTAGTTTGGACTTCCACTCTTTTTCAAACCGGTCCTTGCGCAGGTGTAGCCAAACCCAATCTCCTGGTTCGAAATGGACTTTCTTGCGGTTCTTGTCGGTTCTGGCCTTAGTCTTCTCGTTCCTTAGTTCGATTTGCTCGCATACTTTAGCATAGGTCTTCCTCACGAATTCAGCTTTGGACACACCAACTTGATTCACCTGCTCTTGCGGGGGTATGTGCACTATGTCCAAGGGTGCATGCGGCTTAAAACCATAGACAATCTCGAATGGAGATAACTTAGTAGTTGAGTGGGTGGCCCGAATATAAGAAAATTCAACGTAAGGAATGCAATCAAGCCAATTCTTTAAGTGATTACCAATGGTGGCCCTTAATAGGGTGGTTAAAGTCCTATTGACAACCTCGGTCTGGCCATCGGTCTGGGGGTCGCAGGATGTGAAAAACAAATTTTTTGTCCCAAGTTTCCTCCATAATGTCTGCCAGAAATGTCCTAGAAACTTTGGATCTCTATCTGACACGATGATCCGTGGTAAACCATGTATGCGCACGATCTCTTTAAAGAACAGGTCGGCAATCTGAGTGGCATTGTTGGTCTTATTGCACGGTACGAAGTGTGCCATCTTTGAAAACATATCGACCACCACGAGTATAGAATCCTTGGGCTTAACCACGGGTAAGCCTAAAATAAATTCCATATATACATCTACCCAAGCCATGTTAGGAATAGGCAAAGAAAAATAGAGACCGTGGGGGTGTGACCTGGACTTGGCATTTAAACAGGTCGTGTACTTAGAACAGATGCGCTCCACATCTCTTTTGAGGTGAGGCCAGAAGAAGTGTTCGATGAGGATGCTCTTGGTCTTAGCAACTCCAAAGTATCCATCAGGCCTCCACTATGGGCTTCTCCTAAAATTAGTTCCCTCATGGAGCTCCTGGGAATGCACAGTCATTTTTCCCTGAAAAGAAACCCATTGTGCAGATAATATGGTCTGAAGGTCCTGTGGCCACACTGCCTTAAAAGATCTCTGAAGTCCAGATCCTGCTCATACAGTCCCTTTAAATGGTCGAATCCATGATCTTAGCCTCCATCGTTGCGATCAGTTCATGTCGCCGGGATAGTGCATTTGCTACAATGTTCTCCTTATCCTTCTTGTACTTGATGACATATGGAAAGGTCTTGATGAACTCCAACCACCTGGCGTGCCTCTTCTTCAGCGTGGTCTGTCCTCTTAAGTACTTCGAGATCTCATGGTCGGTATGGATCACAAATTCTTTGGACAATAGGTAGTGCTTCCATGTTTCCAAGGACCAAACGAGTGCAGACAGCTCTTGATCATAGGTCAGATAGTTAAGCGCTGCTCCGGTCAGCTTCTCATGGAAGTATGCGACTGGTTTGCCTCCTTGTGTCAGCACAGCTCCGATTCCTGTCCCAGAGGCATCACATTCTACCTTAAACGTTTTATTAAAATCAGGCAGGACCAATACCGGTGCATTGATGAGACAGTCTTTAAGCTTTCGGAAAGCCTCTTTTTGGCAAGGCCCCCATTTCAATGCGACATTCTTCTTGATCACCGAGGTGAGTGGGGCGGCTATGGTGCTGAAATCTCGGACGAACGGTTGTTAAAAGTTGGCTAGTTTGTGGAAACTTCGAACATGGCCGATGGTGGTTGGCATGGGCCAGTCCTGGATGGCTTTCACCTTCTCTTCGTCACCTTTAATCTCTGAGAACTTATAACAAATCCTAGAAGCACAAGCTGATCAATGCAGAAAATACACTTCTTGTGATTGGCATATACGTTCTCCAGCCTAAGAGTTTATAAGACTTTTTCAAGATGACCAATGTGTTCCTCTAGGTTAGTGTTGTATATCAAGATATCATCGAAATATACCACTACAAACTTACAGATGTAAGCCCTGAGGACATGGTTCATGAGTCTCATGAAGATACTAGGGGCGATGGTAAGGCCAAATGGCATGACGAGCCACTCGTATAATCCTCGTTTGGTTTGAAGGCCGTTTTCCATTTGTCTCCCTCCTTCATTCTGACCTGGTGGTAGCCACTCTTAAGGTACACCTTTGAATACACGGTTGCACCGCTGAGCTTGTCCAGCAATTCATCGAGCCGTGGGATGGGGTGCTTGTACTTGACTGTGATGTTGTTGATGGTCCGGCAGTCAACACACATCCTCTAGGAACCGTCTTTATTTGGGAGCAGGAAGACAGGTACGGCACACGGGCTAAGGCTCTCTCGGATGTAACCTTGCTCATGAGGTCCTGAACCTGTTTCCGAGTTCATTAGCCTCCTCGGGGTTCACGCGATACGCAGGACGGTTGGGTAGTGGAGCACCTGGGACCAAGTCTATCTGATGCTCAATCCCTCGGATGGGTGGTAAGCTGGTGGGATTGTCATCTGGGAATACATCCTTGAAAGTGTCTCGTAGTTGCTTGATGCTCTCCGGGTAGTCTGGTTCATCGGTTCCTGAAAAATACCCTTCTCGGAAGATCATGAGCAGTACCGGACATTTCATCTCTAAAGACTTAAAAACTTTACTTGGAGTGATGTAAATAGAAGTTTTGTCATTTTTACTTACCTTTGCATCTTTTTCCATAGCCTTTTGTAGGTCGTGGACTTCTTGTGGAGAAAGTGGTGCTAAGTTGTGTTTCTTACTCTTGTGCATGAAACTGTAAACGTTGGACCGGCCATTGTGGAGTGTTTCCTTTTCAAACTGCCAAGGTCGGCGAAGGAGAATGTGGCAAGCCTTCATTGGCACGACGTCACACAAGACCTGGTCGGTATACTTTCCAATGCTGAAGGCGATAATGACTTGCTCTCTAATGCCGAGCTCGGTGTCATCGTTGAGCCACCTCAGTTGGTACGGCCTGGGGTGTTTGGTCTTCGTGAATCCAAGCCTGTCCACAAGATAATTGTTTGCAACATTAGTACAAAATCCTCCATCAATATTAAACTACATACCTTGGAGGCTACGGTGCAACGAGTGTGGAAGATGTTTTCTTGTTGGACAATCTCTGGTTCGAACGGGGCGCTGAGTGACCGCCGGGTAACGAGGATCTCTCCTACGTCGGGGTAGTTGGTGATCTCTTCCTCGGGAATCGGGTTGGTTGGGGTCAGCCTCGTCCTGTGACTCGTACTCCCCATCCTCTCGGATAACCATCAGTCTTTGGTTTGGACAATCCCTCGCGAAGTGTCTTCTCCCTTTGCACTTGAAGCAGACGGTGTCTCGGGTCCACGGGTTGGGAGTCTGGCTGGAACCGGTGGTAGGGGCTTTGCCGGGGTCAGGTGATGGTCTCTTGGCCTTTGGGTTGGTTTCGATGGCCTTGCCCTTGTCGAAGCTATTCTGCGGGGTTGGCTGTGCCCAGGGGGTACTGGCTCGACCGGTAGTGGCGATCTTACGCTTGACGTGCTGCTCAGCCTTTATCGCGAGGTGTAGCAGTTCGTCCAAGCTGCGGTACGGCTGCCTTTCTACCTTCCGAGCGATGCGCTCTTGGAGGCCGTCAAGGAATCGCACCATAAGAGTCTCGGAGGAGTCCTGGACTTCTAGCCGGTTGGTGAGGGTTTCGAATTCCTAGAAGTGTTCCTCCACGGCTTTGGTTCCTTGGGCGAGTTTCCGGAATCTCTTCTGAAGATCGCAGTGATAGTAGGGTGGGATATAACGCTTTTGGAGCTGGAAACTCATGTCGTCCCATGTAAAGATGGGGTGCTGGTGGCATCTCCTCCGGTCCAGAACATCTCGATTCCACCAAGCCAAGGCGTTGTCAGTGAGGTGGGCCTGAGCTAGGGCGATCTTCCTGGCCTCGGAGAAGTTGTAGTACTCGAAAATGTACTCCATGCGGATCTCCCAATCCAGGTAGGATTCAGGATCAATCTTGCCAACAAAGGTTGGTGGCGAGAGCTTGAGGTCGTTGTTGCCGTGCCAAGGGGGCTCCTCATCATATTCGCGGTGTTTTCCCCGATCGCGTCTCCTATCGGGTCCATGGTCGTGTTGGTCGGGACCGTGTCACAGATGGTTGTTGGCGGCGTGATGTCCTTCGTTGCCGGTTTGGCTATCGGCGTCGGAAAACTCGTCGTCGGTGTTGCGGCATTGCTCGAGGTGTTCGAGTCGCGTCTGGATGGTAATCAGTGCCGCGAGTAGCTGGGCGTTTGAAGGCTCGGCTTCTCCCATAGTCGATTCGAAAAAGTTTGTACCTGAAACAAGTTTAAGTAAAGTAGATGATCTGCGTAAAAGAAATATCTAAGTAATGACAGTATAAAGAAAATTATTTTTTTTTAAAGCAACTGCAATTATGCGGATGAAGCAAATATGGTAAGTAATAAATTTTAACCTAGTGGCAGTGCAGATTCGAAAGAATGTGGCGATGAACAATGTTTGTTTTTGTTTTTTTTTTTAATCGAATGAAAATAAGACACGAAAACAATATGATGAACAAGGATTGATGAAACCTTGTTCAGGAGCATTTAAGCTCTAATACCAAGATGATATGACCCTTAATCCGTAGGTAAGATACGGATGGTGGAGTTTAAGAAGCTGGCCGTACGGCGCTGTCTTCTAACCGATAGGATGGTGGAGAAAACAGCGTAGGTGATCGTCGGGAGTGGCACGGGACACGGTATGGAACTATTGGGACGCGGGTGAGTGCTATCAGGACATGGTATGATTACTCGGGATGCGGTACGGCAAACTCGGGATGCGATACGGCAGAGTCGGGATGCGGGGGTGATAGTATCGGGATGCGGATCGCCTCTCAAGATGAGGCAAAGTTACTCGGGATGCGGTACGGAAGACTCGGGACGCGGTGTGATAGTATCGGGATGCGGATTGGCTATCGGAACATGGCACGATAACTCGGGACGCGGTACGATGTTTTCCGATGGATTCGGAACATAGCTGGGGACGCAGCACGATGGATTCGGGACATGGCTGGGGACGCGTCTCGGTGATTTGAGATAGATGGTTTTTGACGATTTCTTGATCAGCTAGCCGTCCGGCACTGTCTGATGAGCTGGAAATGATGGGTTAACACACAGGGGGGCTCGATAGTTGCCACAAACTCGATGGAAGAGACTTCGATAAGACTTGACAAAACTTAGACAAAAACCCGGTTTTTGATCTAAGCGACTAAGAGATTGATCTTAAGAAGAATGCTCGGTTGTTTATTGATGAATGTTGTAAGAATACACGGCTGTGAGGGGACTTTATAAACAGTCCGAACAGCTTTGACCTTTGAGGGGTCTTGAAGCAGATTACAACGGTCATAAACTTTAATGGCGTAACATGTTGTCGAAAATAAAAGAATAGGGAATTAAACACAAAACACAAAAAAGAAAACTCTTTAATCCGCGATAATCCGAATTAAAAAATGCTTACCTTAAATTGTTGTTTGGCATTGATGACTTGAACTTTGACTAAGCCTTGTCTCCGTGCATTCTCAGTCTTGGACGGGCTGAATGCTGAAGACGGACAAGGTTACTGGGCCATTCTTTATGGTATGTTCCTCTTGGCTTGGTCTGGCTCGGATTGTTATGGCTGTGGGCTTCGGTCCATGGTCCGTATTGATGTCTAAGTCCGCAAATTGCCCAATGAGTCCATGAACCTACATCCGGCCTAGAAGTCTTTCAGTTGCCTGGTTAAAGTCTTCGGTCATGGTCCGTTGTCGTGATCTGGTCCGGGATCGATGATTCATGGTCGGTATGCTCGGGGTCTTCAGTACCGTCTCGGTTGGGTATGTTTGGTCCGCTATACGTGGGATCTCATCAAGACTCTAGGTTAATTCCTTCTTAGGCTTGAGATAATTGAGCTTCTCCCTTTTCTGGGTGGACCAAGGTGTTACAACTATGATCACATGGATTCTCATGTACTTATACTATGGTTATTTTTCTGTACCACTTGTGTTATGTATTACCTACTATGATAATATAATTACACATTTGTATATACATGACATAACTATGTTTGCATTCGATTTACATTCAATTATAGAGATATTAGAACACTCATACAACTATAAAGAGCATACAAAAAAAAGCATTTATTTCTTTTCTAACTATTCAAAAAATCAATATGTTCAACTGTATATTAATGTTCTCGGATACACCATCTATCTGAAACATAATTGATATTCGACAATGGAAAAGGGCAAAACAATCTCAATCTTTTAAATTTCACAAAGTGTCATACAATGAAGGGTGAATGAGGTAGATGACTATAATAACTGATTTAATATGTAAAAATAGCGTTCGACGGAAAAATGTTGCATAAAAAGCACTTGTGACATTTCTAGCCTTGTCACATATTACGTTAGGGGACAATTAGCAAAAAAACTTACTTAAAATTTTAAAATTTGGAAAATACACTGTTTTTTTAATTTTTTGAAAACTACATTTATTTATATGTAATAAGACTTTTTTGACCCATAGTTGAATGAATAAAATTAGAAATTCAAAAATATTAATATTCTGATTAACTTATTTAAAATAAAAATATCTTTAATTATTAAATATACTAAAATATATAACTGAATAACATTTGAAATATTTTAAAATTATCTTTAATAAAAATCTGTTTTACTAATTAATCTTATATAAATAGCTTACCTAAAAAATTTTATTATATTTATTATTAAGTTTTTTTTTTAAATTAAATAACTCTTTTGATCAATTATGAAATTTTCAAAGATTATGTTTAAATAAAACTTAGCCAAAAATCAAATTAACATGTTTTCTTGTTTTCAAAAGTAAAAAATAAAAATAATCTAATAATAAAAGTATTATAAGAATCAACAAATTCTAATATATAAGAAATTAAAAATCCAAAAGTAAAAATTTTAAGATATCAAATTCTAACCTAATTCAGATATTTCATAATTTTAAATAAAATCTATAAATATTAATTATATATTGTTCATCTTATATGTTTATTTCTATAAGAATAAATTTAAATATGGAATTTATTTTAAAAAATTAATTAGGTTAATTTTATCATTTATTTATGAAAAAGTGTAGTTTTTAAAAGTATAAAAAGATGGTGTAGTTTTCAAAATATAATCTCAATTAAAACATTTATCCAAATTTCCTTTTTTTTGTAACTTGCATGAATATTTCTATAAATATTAACTCTTTTATATGAATACAAGTGCATGAAAGTTAATCCATATACATAAGGTACGTGACTTTATTAAATAAATACGTGACTTCATTAAATAGAAGTTTATATAAATAACTATAAATTTATAGTCATAGTAGTAATAAATCTATTTATATATCATAGAAAACATATCTTATAACCCTAAAATCCAAACTGTAACTCTATATTCTAAAATCTAAACCCTAAACTACATTAAAGATTAGTGAATTCAAATGGATTGGTGTATATTATTTTGAAATAGCAAAAAAGTTAAACCCTAAATTCTAAATGCCAAACCCACCACATCAAAGATTAGTGAATTCAAATAAACTTATATATAATATTTTAAAATAACAAAAAATTAAACCCTAAACTCTAAATGCCAAACCCACATCAAAGATTAATAAACCCAAACTAATTAGTGTAAGTATAAATAAATTTACTTTGTAGATCTTAGTCTTTGGAAATTTTTATATATTTACAGAAATTTGTATATACTGACTGAAACTTTGATGTGTTTACCCTAATATTATTCATTATCCATATTTAAAAACTTTTCAAAAATTTCCAAGTGTTTATAATTGGATATGTCTAACGATTATATAACTTAACTCTATAGAGAAAATAGAAAATTTAGAAAGTAATGATTCTAAACAAAATATCGTAAACCCTAAATCTTAAAATCTAAAATTTAAACCTTAAACCCTAATTCAGGATTGGTGAATCCAAAATGATTAATATCCTTTTATATGTTTATAGAAACTTTGATATGTTAATCCTGTAATCATCTTCTTCTTGTTAGTTTTTGATTTTCTCACAAATAATCTTATATATAAACATCTTTCTAATTTTAAGTATCCAACAACTAATCTAAACTAGGCACAGCTTATTCATCTCATTCCATGGGTGGATCTATGAAATGACATCATCTCCTAAATTATCAAACGAGGATTTTTGAGAAAATGAGAAAGAAGAAAGAACTTTGTGTTGGACAGAAAATAGTACCCCACTATGTGAAAATATGAAAGAGTGAGAAACATTAGATATGCATATTACTTGATCAACATGAGCTAGATAGTACTATTGCCCTACAATGAAAGGTAAGTGCCTAGCTGTCATTTTTGGAAATCAATTGTATGTATCATTATAGGTAAATTGACCAAGGATTTTTTTTCCAATGTTGACTCAATTTTGCAAACAAATTGGCGAAGAGTGTCAGTTTTGGTAAATTGTCCAATGGTTTTTCTCAATGTTGACAAACAAAAAAAAAAAGAGGTAGACTAAACAAAACTGAGATTAAAATTGTTATTGAAAAGAAAGCCCCAAACCAATAATGAAAACAAAACCTGTATCTAAATATTCTTAGCGTTAATCTAGAAAAAAAAACTTCATAAAAGTGGGAGGTCCATGATGTGAGAAACCCAAATCATAGAAGTCGAACGATGTCTTCTTGTGCCTCTTTCATCTTCCTTTTCGTTTTGTCCTTCCTCTCTATCTTCAGAGCTTCTGCTCAGAGTATTTCGGTCTTAGACTATGTTTGTACAAATACGACAACATTTTCAAGGAACAGCACTTACTACAACAATCTCACAACTCTTTTGTCTTTCCTCTCTTCCGGCAACGCTTCATACACCACCGGATTCCAAAACGCCACAGTTGGTCAAGACCCAGACAGGGTCACCGGACTATTCCTTTGCCAAGGAGACGTCTCGTTGGAAGTTTGCCGTAACTGCGTCACCTTTTCCGTCAACGAATCCTTAACGCGGTGTCCAACTGCGAAAGAGGTCATATTCTATTACGATGAGTGTATGCTCAGATACTCTAACTGGGATATACTCTCTACCCTTCGTACAAACGAACGACATACAATGGGTAGCCAAATAAATATTCCACCGAGCCAACAAGACAGTTATCGAGAATTGGTTGTGTCCGTGATGACCCAAGCCGCCACCGAAGTCGCGACTACTTCCAGAAAATTCGGTGCAAGAATAGCCAAGTTTACTGAGTTGGATACTGTGTACGTACTTGTTCAGTGCACTCCTGATCTGACGACACCAGACTGTTTACTTTGTCTGGATACGCCCATCAAACAATTACCCAATGACAGAATGGGGGGACGAGTTCTTTTGCCGAGCTGTAATTCAAGACACGAGATATACCCATTTTTTAACGAATCCGCCGCTAGCACGGTTCCATCACCGCTACCGCCGCCGGTATCTACTCCTCTATCACCACTACCGCCGCCGGTTTCTACCCAACCTGGTCAACGCTCTGTCTACTTCCTCTGTTTTCCATGTTTAAAGGCAGATTTTTTCCATAATTTATTCTTTTTGTGTTTAATAACAATATGAAAGTTACTGGGTCCAGACTCATAACCTTCCACAGCCCCAAATCAACTTTTGAAAATTCCTATTTTATTGGTTTCTCTGCTAGTATCAAAACCTGGGTTTGTGGTTGATAATGGTTGTTAACGTTTAGATACAATCATAAAAAACCCTTTTTACTATCTATATTGCTCTAAATTATTCAAAATTAAAAGCTGTTTTCCCCTGATATTAAAAGTTACAGGCATTTGCAGGTAAATAATAAAAAAAATAAAAAAAAAAAAATTTTATTTAAAAGTAATAAAAATTCATTTAAAATAAAAATATACCTACAAAATTTACTTAACCACAAAATAGAATAAATTAAAAAAAAAAAAATTAAGATATTAAAATTATGAAATTTATGAATATTTTTTTGTTAAAATGATAAAAATTATTTAATATAAGAATATACCTAAAAATAAGTTAGTAAACCATAAAAATGTTAATAATTGAAAAGAAAATATTTGGATATCATAATTAAGAAATTTATGAATAAATTTGAAATTATATTTAATATATAAATATATAATAATAAAATGAAAAAGTATAAATTTTATTTAAATGATATAAATTCATTTAAAAGAATAATATACAAAATAAATTTGTTAGCCACAAAATATAATAAATTAAAATTTTAAAATTTAGATATTAAAATCTAACATTTATTTTTCATAAAAGAATTAACTTCTTCATTGAAATCATAACTTTATCCTTAATTTTTTTTTAAATATACATAAGTTTTTATTAATAATTATATTGGATTAATGATTTTAGATTTTATTATAATAATATATATTTTTAATAGTTTATATAATTATGTAATATATTTATATTATTAATTTATTATTTAACTGCTAATGCAACTACTATTCAACGAGTCATAAGTATCGTGTAAACACAACCATTTTCAACTGTTATGTAAATCATATAAATTATTTACTAATGCTTAAAACCACAATTTTCCACTTCTAAAAATTTCCGCAACCGCAGTCGCATCAATTACGTCTAAATCGATTAGGCCCTTGATAATAACACTTCGTACTGCTTTGTACCCCAGGCACAAAAAGACCAACCTCCTTATATCACTAGGCCATCAGACTTTTGGTTCCATAATATATTCTTAAAACAATACCAAATTACCAATATAACATGTTTTTTGTCACTATAAACTGTTTTGTCCTTCTTCTTATAAGAATACAAGATTTGTTATTTGTCTGCCATTATTAGCAATACCAAAATCAACAATAACATTATATAATAAAATGTTTGTGCTTCTACCAGAATCTCAGAGTTCTTCTCTGTCTTTGGTTGTCCTTTTTTTTTTTTCTGTGCAGTCATTTGTCTTCTTCCTCTGTTTTTCTTGCCATAATTCCAGAAATTAGCAATACCAAAAATAGATAGTTTTTGATATGAAAAACAGTAGCATCTCTGAGTGTAAAACATCATTTTTCTTATATGAAATTTAACATTCATTCGAAAAAAATTGAAAGTTTTCCTCCGGACAGAATTTTACTTTCCGATCGTAAGTAACTTTTCAAACGCAGGGAAAGATGGGAATTCATCTGTGTTAGTGGTAGCCATTGTTGTGCCTACTGTAGTGGTTGTTATGCTTTTCATAGCAGGTTATTTTTTCCTTGCAAAGAGGGCAAATAGGACGTATGGGACAGCACCTGCACTTAATGGTAAAGATTGAAGTGATTAACAATCTTGATTGGGTTAACTAATCTCTATTGCTCAGTCTCTTTTTTCCTGATTACAGGGGATGACTTAACAACCATAGACTCGCTGCAACTTGATTATAGAACAATTCAAGCTGCAACAAATTATTATTCAGAGGATAATAAGATTGGTCGAGGTGGATTCGGTGAGGTCTACAAGGTATTAATTCTTTAAGTGTGCGTGAGTCTTCTTATTTAAAAATTTGTGTAAACACGTTTGGATAACGGGATGATGCTGGTGAAACGTGATAGGGTATATTTTTGAATGATACTGAAGTTGCGGTGAAGAGACTGTCAAAATCATCAGAACAAGGTGACACAGAGTTCAAGAACGAAGTCGTTCTTGTTGCAAAGCTTCAGCACAGAAATCTAGTTAGGCTTCTCGGATTTTCAATTGAAGGAGAAGAAAGGATATTGGTCTATGAGTATGTTCCAAACAAAAGCCTTAATCACTTCCTCTTTGGTGAGTTGCATTTACTGCTTAGTTACAGTAATTTNTGGGGGGTGGGGTGTGGGTGGGTGTGTGGGGGTGGGGTGGGTGGGGGGGTGCACATCTTAGGATCTAATTGTAATTCATTGATGTACACAGACCCAACAAAGCGAGGTCAGCTGGACTGGACTCGACGATACAATATCATTGGAAGAATTTCTCGGGGGATCACAATCATACATCGTGACTTAAAAGCGAGCAATGTTCTCTTGGATTTGGATATGAATCCAAAAATTGCAGATTTTGGAATGGCTAGGATCTTCGGATTGGACCAAACCCAGGATAACACAAACAGAATAGTTGGTACCTAGTAAGTCTTCCTCTCAACTACTTATAACTAGAAGAAAAAACTTAGAGGTAAAGGGTGGAACAAAAATAATATTACATGTTTTGGAATTGGAGGAATTGTGGGCTTTGGCGCAAAAACTTCTCATAATCCAAAAAATAAATTGAAATTTTCTTGAATACTATTTCCAAAGTAATGAAGTTTTTGTGTGGATTCCAGCGGTTACATGGCTCCCGAATATGCAATGCGCGGGCAGTTCTGAATGAAGTCTGATGTTTATAGCTTTGGAGTGTTAGTACTTGAGATTATTAGTGGTAGGAAGAATAACAGCTTCCACGAGATGGATGATTCACACGATTTGGTTTCATATGTAAGTTTAATGGTAAAAAAGTTTTATATTGAAGCTATGGCGGTAACTTATTGATTAATTGACTACTATTGTAGGCTTGGAGGCTTTGGAATTATGGAACAGCGTTAGACCTCGTGGATCCAATTATCATAGATAAATGCCCAAAGAGTGAAGTGGTTGGATGCATCCATATTGGGCTTTTATGCTTTCAAGAAGATCCTGTAGACCGTCCATCCTTGTCAACCATATTAGTGATGTTCACTAGTAATACTATGACTTTACCAGCGCCTAGGCGACCAGGGTTTTTCAATCATACTATACCTAGTGACCCGCTTGATTCAGATAAATCTACAACTGGCAAATTTGTTCCAGCGTCTACTGATGATGCATCGATCACTAGTTTATATCCACGTTGAATGTGGTCTTAACATTCGCGCTTTAACCAATTGTTATGTATTGAATTCAAATTTAAGTAGAACCTTTATAAATTAACTATATAAGGACTTGCCTGATATAAGGATAAAAAAAAAAATCAATAACAATACTCATTTTGAATTATTCAAAAATATTTTTTTATAATCCGTAATTAATAAATTTGAAAAACTAGTAGAATAATAAATATATAAAAAAGTAAAGCTTTTAAATGAATAAATAGTTTCAGTCAGATTTTAAATATTATATCATTTAAAATTAAATATAATTTATGAATAAATAAATTCATAAGATCTTTTAAAAGACTATGATATCTATATTTTACAATTTTAAAAAATTACATTAAAAATAAATCTTTTAAAACATATTCACACATAATAACATATTTTAAAGAAATAATTTACATTAACATATTAGTATCAATCATATATTTAAAATATCTGTTAAATTTCACATAATTAAAATTCCTTAAATCCTTTTTTGCTTATAAATTTTTTTTTTGTAAATCTCTTTTTTTTGGAAAAAACTTTCCTTTTCGAAAAAACTTTTAATCCTTTTTGCTTTATGATTTACTTTTTGATTTTCCTTTTTTGGTTGTTAAGAAAGGAAATCATTTTTCTAAATTTTTAATTCTAGAGTTTTTTTATTCTTTTATAATTTTAAGAATTTAACAAATAAAACGTATTTGAAAGTGGATGATATTTCTCGTAACTGTTAGCGTATAATCGAATTTTTAGGATTATATTTTGTGTTTGATAAAAGATTATGATAGAATAAAACATATAAATAATAAAAAGTTTTCATTCTGATTTTTAATATTATATCATATAAATATAAATATAAGCTATGAATAAAAGAACACCCGCAAAAAGTATGATGTCTATGTTTTACAATTAAAGCAAAATTACAATTAAGAAACATACATCGAAAAGATTTTGATTGGAAAGTGGATGATATTTCTCGTAACTTTTAGCATATGATCAAATTTTTAGGATTGTATTTTTGTGTTTGATGAAAAATTATGATAGAATAAATACCTTTATATAAGGGTGAATATTTCTATTTTTTTTTTGAATTTATGATTTCTAAAAAAAAAAAAAATTCTTTAAATCCTTTTTGTTTATAAATATTTTTTTGTAAATCAAGTTTTTTGGAAAAAACTTTCCTTTTTTGAAAAACCTTTTAATCCTTTTTTTATTTATGATTTACTTTTTTGATTTTCCTTTTTTGTTATTAATAAAAGAAATATTTTTCTAAATTTGTAATTTTAGAATTTTTTTTTATTCTTTTATAGTTTTAAGAATTTAACAAATAAAAAGTATTTTGACACATGTCAACATCTTAAATCATAAGATTGCCACTTATTATGATCTTGTGAGTTACTAATTTTGAATGTTGATATTTTATATATTCCATAAATTAATAATTATTATAAATTAATAATTTTTTCTGGTCTCAAGTCATGCTAAGATAAACTTTAATAAACTTTGATAAAATAATAACATAATAATGTTTTTCCGGCTCGGCACGGGACGCGGGTCCCAAACCGTACGTCCGGTTCGGCGCGGGATGTGGGACGCAGGACACGGAACAGTCGAGCCGTATATATGGCTCGGCGCGGGACACAACACGGGACAGGACGCGGGACACGGTACGAGATGTGGGATATGGAACAGCTAAGCTATATGTCCGGCTCGGCGCAGGACGCGGGATGCGGGACTACCGAGCTGTTCGTCCAAAAATCTTTCATTTTCGGAAAATATTCAGGTATGGAATTTTTTCCGATATTCAAATATTTTGAACCGTTAATTCTAAGAGTGTAGGTTTTGACCCCAACAAGCTGATTGAGCGTCAATGTCCCGAGCCGACAGCATTCAGGAGTGACGAGCATTATACCCTCTAGAGCCAATCATCACAAATACGTCTCTGAACATCGAAAAATCGAGTAATCGAGGGAAGATAAGAGAAACCCAAGCCGATGATCGCCTCGCTGCTTTGTTCTGAGGCAATCCATCTCGTTCTTTGTCTTTTAGATCATTTTGAGAACTTGTGAATATTTTTGTAAGTTTCTGATGTTTTACGGATATTGTAACGTATTTATCTATTGAAAATGGTAAAGCGCTTGATGAGATCTTTCCTAGATCGGCACTCTGTGAGGTTGAGATGATAACTGATGGTTGGCTAATGAAGCCGTGATGATGGAGTTGATAAGATGATCGATGGTTTAAACCAAGAACTTGCGGAATAGCTCTTGAAACCGTGACTTAATCTCAATCTGGATATGACGCACCAAAAGGGTTTGCTGGATATGACACACCAACAGATGAATCTATACTTTGAAAGAGATTTCTGAAATAAAGATAGATTACTTTGCAAAAGAGATTACAAGAGAATATAAAGGGAAAGAAAAGAAGAAATGTGGGAAAACGAACTAGTCTTGG
>OVBI01002365.1:0-20921 GCA_900406495.1 Sisymbrium altissimum | reverse complement strand
CAAGCTCCTCTGGTTCAAGCTGCTCATGATCTTTGCCCATGATCATATCATTAACGAAAGGAGAGATCAAGCCTTACTCCGAATGCAAAGCTACCAATAGGCAGTCGCCAAATACTACAACTCCAAAGTTCGTAATCAGAGACTCAAAGAAGGAGATCTCGTTCTCTGAAAGGTCTTTCAAAACACCCAGGAAAAGAACGCTGGAAACTAGGTGCAAACTGGGAAGGCCCCTACAAAATCACGAAAGTCGTTATGCCAGGAGCATACAAACTCTCCTACGACAACGATTCTTCAGTCATCCGAAGCTGAAACGCAATGCATCTCAAAAAGTACTACTACTAGTGCTTCACTACCAACGAACTACGAATTGGCTTGATCCCCTAGCATTGGGGTACGTAGGCAACTTATCTCATGATAAGTTCAGCTACTAAAACGAAAAAAGTTTTTTTCGAGGGAGGGGGAGTGCATACATAGCCACTCCTACACTCGGAAAAACGTCTCCAAACTCCAGTTTTCCCGAAAACATTCCGGAAACTGTATCTTCTAACAACTCCAGACATTGATTTTTCCGAAGTAATTCCTAAAAATCCTACAGCACATTAAAACAACTTCTCTTACATCTTTTCCAAACACTTTTCAAAAACACTTTTTCAAAATGATTTGCGCAAGTCTAACTCTTTTCACAAAACTCGTTTGTTGCTGGCCACAACAGACACGATTTAGTCTCCTTCTAAGGACTTAACGAATGTTCTATATGGGCAAATGTTCGACTACATCTGTGCACGGAATAACACCGTGCTATATAAATCAGGTTAGGTATATCCTAACTTAACATCCGAAAGGTATATCCTGGACGATGTTCTCTGGTTTGACTTTGAGAGGGGCATGCTAGCAAGTAAGGAGTCACACTGCCTTAATCCTCATTGCAAACTCGCTAACCCAGTAAGCGCCTAACTTGGCACACTGGTCTTTAACATCTCGGAAACACAATCTAGCATACCACTAGACGAGATCGTAGAGTCTTTCGGAAAAGTCGAAAAGCGGGGACATAAGTCGAAATAACGCAACCCCTAAAACTAGACAGATGCATAGCTTAGTCCCTTAAACACTAACCTATCATAAGCCCAGCCAAAATGTTTGTACGTAGCGCTGGCATGAACTCCTTAACACCCTAACAAAAACGCAAACATATTCTTGTTTAACAAAGGTGTGACAAGTCTCCACTGACGAAATATCAACGCTTAAAAGAAACTCCTACAATGCTTCTAAGCATTTTGTAATGCTAAAGAAACATGAGTAAGTACTAAACTCCGAGCTACTTTACTCCCCAACAGCATAACATACCAAACTTCATCATTTTCTAACCAAAAACGGCCAAAAATCAACCTTATGTATGCATAGAAATCATAAAGATGAAAGTCTGAAATGCATCAAATGAAAAGGGTTCAAGTACAACCATCGGGACAAAGCCCAGCCAAAGTCATAACATGGGCCTCAAAGGACCTAGCAGTAAACAACTAAAACAATAAAGGATAAATAAGGAAGGGATCTAAGCATGGCTCTCCTCCGTAGTCTTCTCAGCGACTATCTCGGCAAGACCTCCAATGCCCACATTAGTCCCTACGAAATCCTCAACATCAACCTCCTTGGCCGAGCTGTCAAGGGAAACATCTCTGCAGGAGCGAGAAGCCGAAGCTGAAGATCCGGAAGAAGGATCAAGGCATCCACGGAGCTCATCGATCACACGATCTATAGCGCCCTCAAAGCCGCTAAAATCTGCCTTCAGTTTTTGGTTCTTCTCACGCTCCTCCACTATCTCCCTTGGATCATTCCTGTCAAAAATTTCAATCACAACAGAGTTGCACACTCCCATCACATAGCAAGACTCAGAATCGCGACTCGAAACCAATCGATCGATTAAGGCCAGAGCCTTGTCCTCACGAGATTGACTCTTGTCCATGGCTACCTTGTACCCATCGCGCCAAGCTCTCTTGTTCTTTGCCCTTAAGGCAGCATCCTTCTCCGCAAGCTTGTCTTCCAACCCTTTGACCCGGGCTGTAAGCTCGTCATTAGAGCTGGCTAGACGAGAGGCACGAAGAACATTGGCATTTGCCTCCTCCTTCGCATCATTCACTTCCTTACCAAGCTTCATCATCTTCTCCTCGTACTCGAGAGTTAAGGCGTCCAGCATTTCCCAGAGACGATCTTGCTCATGTTTGGCATTAACCTCCTTGCGTCCTGCCTTGTAGATCTCTTCCTCGCAATCATGCACTTCCTTATTAAACAAGGACAGGAGCTGCGGAAAACGAACAGATAATCAGCATGCAAAGATCAGGGCACTACATTGCATTAACTAACAGAAAAAAACGTACTTACCTTCATAGAGCACTGAGCAAAGTCAAAGTATGCCTTCTGGGCATGCAAAGTCTCAAAGCGGATGGGGCGGTCTTCAGGATCCTTGATCTTTGAGACGAGGTCCACACAATGCACTGTGCTCCGAAACAGATTCTTCGACTCATCAATCATCACCTTGTGGATCCTTCCCTTCTTCTTCGGAGGAGGAGTAGGCTGAGCTGGACTTTTCAGCTTCTTCTCGCTAGGACCACTGCAAGCACCGCCCTTCTTAGGAAGGGGTGTGCTCCTCTTTGTCCCCCGAGGTTTCCAAGCGTCGTTCAGTGCGCTCGAAGCAGCAGCAAGGCCAGATTCAATTTGCTTACGAACTGGGGGAGGTGGGGGAAGCATCGTTCGGACTGACATAGGAGGCACACTGCCATCTTCCCTTTCAACATCCATAGCGACCTCGACAATAGCCCCTTCCTCGTCAGGGAAGGTCACTTGTGGCTCAGGACCACCCGAAGTTCCTTCCGTATCATCAACGTCCATCTCAGTCAGAGCATGGATCATCAGCTCATCAGCGTGAGGGGAGGTACCCGAAGACACATCAGGAGGAAGCAAGGACTTCGTCGCGGCCAACAATCTCTCACAAAATTTCATGACCCTCAAGAACACAAGAACAACTTCTAGAGAGAAAAAGTAGAGAGAAGGCAGAACTCTTTCTCAAAAACCAAGAATGAGAAGTTATGAGAAGTAAGGAGGGGTAGAGACCTATTTATAGAAAAGAAATGTGGGTCCTGTTGTACAAAAAAAAAAGGAAACAAACAATTTCCTTATTCGAGAAAGAATTCCGGAAACACTTAAGTTTTTCCCGAAAAATAAGGAATCGAAGAGGGGAGGCTCACAAGCCAAAACTGGCCGAGCTGGACGGTCAGCATGCTGCCTACCGTCCAGCTCGGTAGAAAATGCTTTCCAAAATCAGCATTCAGCACATGAATGCTCCTTCCTGCCATCCAGCTCGGTAGACTTGGTGGGCAAGTTGGTCTCGTACGAAAATTCTCGGAAAAACTTGAACAATTTTCCTTGAAAACTTTATTAAAATCCGAAAACTTATCTTGAACAGTTTTTTGGAAAAACTTTATTAAAATTCCGAAAAACATATCCTAAACAGTCTTCCGGAAAAACTTTTACGAAATATCTTCGGAAACAGCTAGAATTTTACAAGCTAAAACTGGCCGAGCTGGACGGTCACCGTGCTGCCTACAGTCTAGCTCGGTAGAAAATGCTGACCAAATTCAGCATTCAGCACATGAAAGCTCCTTCCTGCCGGCAGCTCAGTAGACTTGGTGGGTAAGCTGGTTTCGTACGAAAAATTTCGGAAAAACTTATCTTGAACACTTTTCCGTAAAAAACTTTATTCAAATTTCGAATAACTTATCCTAAACAGTTTTTCGGAAAAACTTTTACAAAACAATCTCCGGAAAAACTTACAGTTTTCAAAGGAGGAGGCTCACAAGCCAAAACTGGCCGAGCTGGACGGTCAGCATGCTGCCTACCGTCCAGCTCGGTGGAAAATGTTGGCCAAAGTCAACATTCAGCTCCTTCCTGTCAGCCAGCTCGGTAGACTTGGTGGGAAGGATGGTCCGTACGAAAAAATCTCGAAAAAAACATATCTTAAACAATTTTAAATAAAATTTTCATTAAAACTTTGAAAAACTTATCTTGAACAGTTTTTTCGAGAAAAGTTTATTAAAAATTCCGAAAAAAAAACTTATCCTGAACAGTTTTTCGAGAAAATTTTACCAAAAAACTCCGGAAATACTTACAGTTTTCAAGGGAGAAGATCAACAAACAAAAAACCGACCGAGATGGACAGCCAGCATGCTGCCAACCGTCCAGCTCTGTACAAAAGTGTTGATCAAAGTCAGCATTCAGCACATGAGCATCCCACTCTTATATCCAGCTCGGTACATGAGATAATCGGGTTGGTTTCATGCAAAAAGTTCCGAAAAACTTATCGTGAACAGTTTTTTGGAAAGAATTAAATAATAAAAAATATATATGTATATATAAACATATATATATATATTAATTTTCTCTTTTTCCAAAAAAAGTTCCGGAAACACTTAAGTCTTTCACGAAAAACCTAAATAATCAAAGAATGGGAGCATGGGAGCCAAAACTGGCCGAGCTGGACGATCAGCATGCTGCCCACCGTCCAGCTCAGCATTTCAGCCCATGAACACCCATCCCTTGCAGGCAGCTCGATATTCATGGTTCACGAGTTGGTTTCGTGCGAAAAACTTATCTTTAACAGTTTTTCGGAAATCTTTTTACGAAAACTTTCAAAAAACATAGAATGAACAGTTTCTCGGAAAAGTTTACCAAAAAATTTGGACATGAACAGCGTTTCAGAAAAAACATCTATGAGAAACTTAACTTAAAAAGCTTTTCAGAAGAACCTCTATAGAAAAACTTAACTTAAACAGTTTTTTAGAAAAACTTCTACGTAAAACTTCACTCGAACAGTTTTACGGAAAGTCAATTCCAAAACTTTATACGTGTTGCACTCTTTTCCTATACTATGTTTTTTCCCAAGGGGATTTCTTAGTAAAAGGTTTTTAATGAGGCAACATCCCAAGCGTATCCTCAAAACCGATCCTCACTTCACATTCAAGACACTTAAGCTCCGACAGTCCTTAAAACACACAGACATCATCGAGATTTCCTACAGCAGACAGCTTGGTCTCCTCTTCCATCTTGCGAACAGCTCAAGAAACGCTTCAATCCAATCTCAGCTCGATAAAAACATTTTGGCTCCTTAATCCCGCACTATACTTCTTAATCGCTGCATCATGATCATACTCAATATTGGGGTCAAAACCCACATTTCCGGAATTAACGATTAAAATATTTGAATATCGAAAAAAGTTTCCATATCTAGATATAGGTTCGGAGAAAGTTCATTTCAAACCACTTTGTCGATAACTCTGCGATGAAAGTAAGAAATGTTGTCTTTCGAGAGTTTTTCAAGAAATCGATAAACTCGCAATTCATCAAACAAAGGACGATCAGCTGGACGAAACAAGACAGCCAGCTCAGTATGAAGACCTGCTAGTGATACCGAGCTGACTGACATTTCTTCATCACGTTCGGCTGATCATTTCATCCTTTGAACGATTCCCCCGATAAACCGACGAAAGTTACGATTTTTCGAGTAAAAGGTAATCAACCAAGCTTGGAGGACAGCCAGCTCGGTATTTTAGCAGCCAATCCTACCGAGCTGGCCGACATACATGAGCTGGATTTGCCACAGAACGTCGATCTGATCAGCACAGAGTAGTTAGCTCGGTGCCAGTCTACCGAGCTGGCTGTCATGATGCATTCAGCTCGGTATCATGCTCCCTATTTGATACAGAGCTGGACAGCATGATGCATTCAGCTCGGTAGAATCCTTCCCTTCCTGGAAACCGAGCTGGATGACACTTTCCAAGAGTTCCAAGCTGAAAAGGATATGTGTTCAATGATCGAGCTGTATCTTCCAAACAACAAGGCTTTTGAACATAAAACCACCTCGAAAAGTTCTCAACTCAATAATTAAGCTCCTAGCAGAAGAATCAGATCAGAAGGAGTTCAGAAGATAAAGTTATGCCATCAACAAGATGGGAGTTGCAGTCCAGCTCGGTACGGGAAGCTTGGAGCAGCTAGTTTCCTTCACCACAGCTACCGAGCTGGACGACATATGCCAGTCAGCTCGGTAAAATCCACCCTTCCGGATACCGAGCTGGTCGACACCCTTCAGCATTCTGAGCTGGACGCATCCCACGACTTATCGGAAGATCTCCTCTCATCCTGTATACCGAGCTGGACGACATCATGGACTTGGAAGCAGCCAGTTCGGTGTTTCCTGCACCCAGGCTACTGAGTTGGACGGTCAGCATGCTGCCTGCCGTCCAGCTCGGTAAGAATTGCTGACTGAGCTGGCTGACAATTTTTGTTTCGTCTCATTTCGCTTTGTTCTTCGTCTTTAGGGTCTTTTCGGAAACATACTGATGTTTTCGAAAGTTTCTCGAAACATCGCGATGCTTCGTCTATCGAAGCAACAGAAATGTTAACTTAAAACAAACCGGAGAGAACCACTGAACCAAAAGACGAGGGATAGAATTGGGCCGAGCTGGAAGGATGGACCGACAAAGGCTGAAACCGACTTATGGAATTTTCTAGAAGTTTCCTCGAAGATTTATGGAAAAGTCATCGGAAAAAGGAAAAGACCTTTGTCCCACATCGAAACTTAGGTTGTTTAGGACTTAGGATGTCTTCGTATAAATAAGGATCTATCTCTACCTCTTGCAAGGGATTCTAAAACATATTCAATACATTCGCAATATACTATTTATTCGAAATTTAGCAATAAAATCGTATTCTCATCTTTCCTTTTTTCTTATTCTTCACTTTTGCGGAAATTTACCAAAATCTTTCAAGAGGTTTCTCATTCCAGAACTTTTGGGACCTAATTATCAAATTCACTTTCCGAAAATACATTGTGTGAAGTCTCGTTCCCACAACCAGCTCGGTATTTTTTGCCTTCGAGCTGGTTTCGTATGAAAAATATCAAAAAACTTAGCTAAAACAGTTTTTCGGAAAAACTTCTATGAGAAACTTAACTTACACAGTTTTTCGGAAGAACTTCTATGGAAAAATTTAACCTAAACAGTTTTTCGGAAAAACTTCTATGAACTTAACTTAAACAGTTTTTCGGAAGAATCTCTGTGGAAAAAACTTAACTTGAACAGTTTTTCGGAAAGAAAATTCCAAATTCTCATACACGTTGCACTCTTTTCCTTTACTACAATTTTTCCCAAAGGGTTTTTCTTAGTAAAAGGTTTTTAATGAGGCAACATCCCAAGTGTATCCTCAAAACCAATCCTCACTGCGCATACAAGACACTTAAGCTCCAACAGTCCTTAAACGCACAGACAACTTCTAGCTTTCCTTCAGCAAACAGCTTCGTCTCCTCTTCCATCTTGCGAACAGCCCAAGAAACTCTTCAATCCAATCTCGATCAGCTCGGTAGAAAAACTCGCTCTGTCACCCAGAAAGATCGTATGAACTTTCAAGTTGCAGAATCAAAGTTCCCGAAATATGGGGACCATAACATTTTAGCTCCTTAATCCCGTACTATACTTCTTAATCGCTGCATCCAGATCATACTTGATATTGACGTGTTGGGGGGCTAAATGTCGGGGTGAAAACTCACATTTTCGGAATTAACGATTAAAATATTTGAATATCGAAAAAGAGTTTCTTTATTTAGATATGAGTTCGGAGAGAGTTTATTTTGAACTATTTCGTCTATAACTTTACGAAAAAGTATGAAATACTGTCTTTCAAGGATTTTTCCAATAAACCAATGAAGTCGTGATTCATCGCTGGACGAAACAAGGACAGCCAGCTCGGTATCAAGACCTGCCCATGATACCGAGCTGGCTGCATCTCTTCATCATGTTTGGCTTATCCTTTCGTCTTTTGAGTGATTCTTCTGAAAAACCGATAAAGTCGCGATTCATCGAACAAAGGACGATCGGCTGGACCAAAAAAGGACACCCAGCTCGGTATCAAGACCTGCCAGTGATACCGAGCTGGCTACATGTTATCAATATGTTTAGCTGATCCTTTCATCCTTTGAATGATTCCTCCGATAAACCGACGAAAGTTACTATTTTCGAGTAAAAGGCAACCAAACAAGCGTGGAGGACAGCCAGCTCGGTATTTTGGGCAGCCAATGATACCGAGCTAGTTGCATGTCTTGCCAAGCATGTACCACAGAACGTCCAATCTGGACAGCACAGAGCAGTCAGCTCGGTACCAGGATATCGAGCTGCCTGTCATGATGTATCCAGCTCAGTATCATCCTCCCCATTTCATACCAAGCTGGTCAGCATGATGCAGTCAGCTCGGTTTTATCCTTCCCTTCCTGAAAACCGAGCTGGCTGACACTTTCTGAGAGTTCCGAGCTGAAAAGGACATACGTTCAATGATCAAGGTGTATCTTCCAAACCACAAGAGGTCTGCACATGTAACCACAAGCTATCAAGCTCCTGCAAGAAGAATCAGATCAAACAGAGTTCATGCGACGAAGTTATTTCATCCACAAGTTGGGCGTTGCAGCCTGCTTGGTAACGGACAGCATGGAGCAATCAGCTCGGTTTTTCCTCAATCAGGATACCGAGCTGGTCAACATATTACAGTCAGCTTGGTCAAATCCTCCCTCCTGGATACCTAGCCGGCCGACACCCTTCAGTATACCGAGCTGGATGCATCCCACGAGTTATCAGAAGATCTCCTCCCATCCTTGATACCGAGCTGTTCAGCATGATGGGTTTGGAAGCAGCCAGCTCGGTTCTTTATGTCACCAATGGAGACCGAGCTGGCTGACACCCTCCGTTCCGTCTCATTTCATTTCGTTCTTCATCTTTAGTGTCTTTTCGTAAACATACCGATGTTTTTGTAAGTTTCTCGAAACATTGCGATATTTCGTCTATCGAAGACAATAGAATTGTTAACTTAAACCAAACCGGAAAAACCCACTGAACCAAAAGACGAGGGATAGAATTGGGCCGAGCTGGAAGGATGGACCAACAAGGGCTGAAACCAACTTATGGAAGGTTTTAGAAGTTTCCTCAAATATTTATGAAAAAGTCGTCAGAAAAAGTAAAAGACCTTTGTCCCACATCGAAACTTAGGCTGTTTAGGACTTAGGATGTCTTTGTATAAATAAGGATCAATCTCTACATCTTGTAACACATTCGAATATTCATACAATACAATATATTCGCAATACATAAATTAACAAAAAAAGTTTGTTCTCTTTTTGACCAAATTTCTTTTTTCGATCTTTCTCATTGCTTTTCGTTTTCTCTCGCAAGATTCTCGGATCCTCACATCAATTTTTCGAAAATACATTGAGGTGAATTCCGGTTCCCACAGAAAAGTCTCGTTAGCAGCTGCCCAGCTCACAGACAATGCTCTTGCCTGGTGGGATAGAGACGTAGCCGATCGCAGGCGACACAGACTCCCCCAAATCCTCACATGGGAAGACATGAGCTTTCACCTCCGCAAACGGCGTGCCAGCTTACTATCACCGAGACTTGCAGAAGAAGTTTCGAAAACTGTCTCAGGGATCTAAGACTGTTGAGGAGTATTTTGAGGAGTTTTAGACTCTAAAGAAACAGATAGACGTGTCTGACTCACAAGAGACACTCATGGCTCAGTTATTAGACGGCCTTCAAGACCGTAAAGCCCGGAAGGTGGAGAGCCAACCCTATGGCGACCTAGATGAGATCATACACCTCGCCATACAAGCAGAATAACACATTAAGAGAAAGACTGCCTCCCTCAACCGTTCTAAACCAAATTGGAATCCACCCACGCACAGTTTCGACAAAGGCAAAGCTGTAGAGCCCTTTTCAAAGAAACCAGCCCCGGAGTTCAACAAACCCACCAAGCCTAGTGCCAACAACACTCTAGCTACACGAGCTCGAGATGTTACCTGTTTCAAATGTCAGGGCAAAGGTCATTACGCCAGAGATTGCCCCAACCAACGGGCAATGATACTCAGGACGATGGTGAGATCGAATCGTGCAATGAGGCCGAAGGAACCACCGAGGACACCGACGAGGAAGTTGTCGACTATCCAGATGTGGGAGAGATATTGGTCACACGGCGGTCACTCAGTGCAATGTTCGAGCCATAAACAATGCAGCGTGAGAACATCTTTCATTCCCAATGCACCGTCCAGTCCAAAATCTGCAGCCTGATCATCAACGGAGGCTCATGCACCAACGTTGCCAGAAAATATCTGGTGGACAAGCTAGGTCTGACCAAGACCAAGCACCCTCACCCGTACCGACTGAAATGGCTTGATGACAAATTGGAGCTACAGAGCAGCGAACAGGTTGTTGTTCCATTCAGCATTGGCAAGTATGCCGACCAGGTCATATGCGATGTAGTGCCGATGCAAGCAGGGCACATTCTATTGGGCAGAACATGGCGGTATGATAGAGAAAGCATGCACAACGGCAAGACCAATTACTACAGTTTCGACCACAACAACCGACGTCACAGCTTGGCTCCCCTAACTCCACATGAAGTTCACGACTTGCAAAACGCCATGGACGTAGGAGCAAAGGCCAAAAAGATAAGCAAAACTAACCTATTCATTTCACCATGCAAAGTTTAAATCTTTAGAAATAAACAAACATGTCTTATTAATGATCTTCAAGGAGGGTTATCTTGTAGGAACAGAGGTGGCAAGCTATCCAGAAGAAATCAAGAAGCTTCTTGACCTTTTCCACGACGTTTTTCCAGAATAGATACCGGCTGGTCTTCCACCAATTCGAGGAATCGAACACCAGATCGATCATGTTCCCGGCGTGCCACTTCCCAACAGACCTGCATAAAGAGTCAACCCCGAGGAAGCCAAAGAACTGGAGAAACAAGTCCAAGAGCTTATGAAGCAGGGATACGTCCATGAAAGCCTAAGTCCATGTGCCGTACTGGTCATTCTGGTGCCTAAGAAGGATGGGACTTGGAGTATGTGTGGACTGCCAAGCAATCAACAACATCACAGTCAAATACCCCCATCCCATTCCCCGGCTAGATGATATGCTTGATGAGTTAAGTGGTGCTACCATCTTTTCTAAAATTGATCTTAAATCATCATGTCAGGATGAAAGAGGAAGACGAATGGAAGACTGCCTTCAAGACCAAGAGGGGTTTGTACGAGTGGTTAGTCATGCCTTTTGGCTTGACCAATGCACCTAGCACGTTCATGAGGCTAATGAACCATGTTCTGAGAGCCTTTATTTGTAAGTTTGTTGTTGTATACTTTGATGACATCTTAGTATATAGGACCTGCTTGAAAGATCATTTGGTCCATTTAGAACAGTTCCTTGAAACCTTGCGTTTGGAAAAATTGTATGCCAACCTTAAGAAATGTGTATTCTGCACTGATCAATTGGTCTTTTTAGGATTTGTTGTAAGTGCACATGGATTAAAGGTTGACCAGGAAAAGATCAAGGCAATTCAGGAGTGGCCAACACCTACTTCCATAGGACATGTTAGAAGTTTTTATGGCCTGCCCAGTTTCTACCGACGATTCGTGAAAGACTTCAGTACCATAGCCGCACCCTTGACCGCAGTCATCAAAAAGGACGTGGCATCCTCATGGGGACCAAACCAAGAAGCAGCTTTCAACAAACTGAAGGACCGCCTCACCAATGCACAGGTCCTTGTTTTACCTAACTTTGACAAAATGTTTGAGGTTGAAGGTAATGCTTCAGGAGCAGGAATTGGAGCCGTACTGACCAAAGGAGGAAAGCCAGTAGCTAACTTCAGTGAAAAGCTTAATGGAGCATCCTTGAACTATCCAACTTATGACAAGGAGCTCTATACCTTGGTGAGATCTCTTGATACATGGCAATTCATCATTCACACGGACCACGAGACACTCAAATACCTCTGAGGGTAAAACAACCTTAAAAAGAGGCATGCAAGATAGCTAGAGTTCGTGGAAACCTTCCCATACATCATCAAGTACAAGAAAGGAAATGAGAACACTGTGGCTGATGCCTTGTCCAATAGATACACCCTGATCTCGACCATGGAAGCAAGGATTATGGGATTCAATCACCAGAAGGATCTTTTTGCCAGCTACCCAGAGCTAGGAGACATCTTCTCACAATGCAACCGCAGAGCTATCAGTCCATATTATAAACACGAGGGGTTTCTGTTCAAGGACAAGAAGTTATGCATTCCACAGAGCTCCATGCGGGAACTAATCATGGCAGAGACACACGGACGGGGACTTATGGGGCATTTCGGCATGGACAAGACCAAGAACATCTTGGCGGAACACTTCTTTTGGCAGCACCAAAAACGAGATGTGGAGAGGTTCTGTGCAAAGTGCACAACCTGCCTCAATCCAAAATCCATGTCGCATCCTCATGGACTTTATACTCCAGTATCTATTCCTGAAATACCATGGGTAGACATCTCTATGGATTTTGTTATAGGACTCCCAAGCATCAGGAGAAAGGACGCTATTTTGTGGTGGTGGACCGATTCAGCAAAATGGCCCACTTCATTCCTTGTAGCAAGACCAATGATGCAGCCCAGGTGGCCGATCTGTTCTTTCGGGAAGTAGTCAGGCTCCACGGCCTTCCACAAACCATTGTGTCCGACCGAGATCCAAAATTCTTGGGCCATTTCTGGAGGACATTATGGAAAAAGTTGGGAACTAGGCTTTTGTTCTGGACCTCATGTCACCCACAGACGGACGGACAGACCGAGGTCACAAACCGAACGCTCACAACCCTTTTAAGGACCGCGGTCGGTAACAATCTATCTAACTGGCTTAAATGCATTCCTCTCGTAGAATTTGCTTATAACCGAGTTAAACACTCGGCTACTAATCTCTGCACCTTCGAGATTATCTATGGTTTTAAGCTGCAGGCGCCCCTAGATATGGTGCCCATCCCACTTCCCCAGGAGGAACAAGTGCACCAATCAGGCATAACCAAATCGGAGATGGTTAAAAACCTGTATCAGAAGGCAAAGGAGAGCATTGAGAAGAGGAACGAACAAACCAAGAAGTTGTCCGACAACAGACGAAAGGAACCGATCCTTAAGCTCGGCAACCAAGTCTGGATCCACATGCCGGAAGACCGATTCCCAAAGGAGAGACCAAACCTGATTCCCAAAGGAACCGGACCATACACCGTTGTCAAGAAAATCAACGACAATGCCTATGAACTTGATCTGCGAGGTAAGTTTCAAATATCACCGGTCTTTAATGTTCTGACTTAGTGTTGTACGATGCAGGAGAATCAGTTCTGAGGTCTAGACCTTCTCAAGAGGGAGAGGATGATGCAAACCAGCAAACTGAATCAAGTCCAGCATCCCCAATCAAGACCTTACCAACCAAGCGGTCACGGACAATGACGCGTTCAGGAGCAAGGACACTTTAAGAGAACTTCAATGAAGCCGTGGCAAATCTGATCGCAGACAAGGAGGTTGATGACCTGACCGAAGGATTAACTCAGATGAGTATTTCTAAGGTGAAGAAACCTAGCCGAACCGAGGCAGAAGATTATCGGGACGCAGGAGAATTCCATCGGGACGTGGTCAATAATCAACGAGACATGGGCCGTGATCATTGGGATGCAGACGAATATTATCGGGACGCGACTAAGGATCATTGAGATGCGGGAATACTCTACGGAGACGCAGGCGAAGACTATCGAGATGCGATTAAGCCAACATCGAGATGTGGGACTCGAGACGCGGGAAGGATTCTTCAAGACGCGGGAAGGATTCTTCAAGACGCGGAAGATTCAAACACAAGACAGTTCTATCATCGGACACGGCAAAAAACAACCGAGACGCGACTGAGCCAAACATCGGGTCAAGATCGGACCGAGACGCGGGAGTAGAAATTATCGAGCAACACCAGTCATGCATCGAGTCAACTACCGAGCCAAATCCTTACCGAGATGCGCAACCATCGGGCCAAAACCAATCTCCATCAACCCAAACTTAATTTCGACCGGGCTAAACCAGTTTTCCACCGTGCAAAACATTGAACCGGTCAAATTCTTCAACCGACCAAATCATTCACATGATTTGGACCAACCAAGGGACGTGAACACTTCACACGGACTTACCTTATTTACCATCACACGCGCATGACCACAATCCGACCTTCCCGACCAGATTCATTCTATCATCACCCAACTATCTCACCTCGGTAAGTCAGGTAATTTCTTCTCTTTTGAATTATTTGATTGACTGACATTTCGCACATTTCAACTTTGATTTATTTTTGTAAGGCAAGTGTTAGCTTCGTTTGAATTATTCCGTAGAAGTAAGGCAAATTATTCACCATTTTGTTAGCTTAATCATTAAATGTATTTTGATTCAAGTCCCCACGAAGGGCATAGCTGATGGACATTATATAAGTCCCACTGCAGCCTTGTATAATTTTTACACCTTTTGATAATAAAAACTCGAACTTTCTTCTAAAAAAGAGTCTTAAAGCACTTTGTGCCTTAGAGAAATCCGGGATTTCTCATTGTCTTATCATGGTCCTTTCCATCTGATCGTGTGGCGACCAACACTCCATCCTTCGCTCATATCAACCATCCATCGGTCAACCGGAGAGTGCCGTACGGCCGACCGATTGATTCCATCGTACCATCTCTCGAATCCATCGACCATTTCTCAAGGCTAACCCGCAGGAGCCTTACAGCCGGCAATAGTCTCCATCACCCCATCTGCTCACCTCCGGTCCGGAGATTGCATTAGTTTGACTATTAACGGACTTTTGCTGTGGTAAATTCTGCGGGAAGTTCACCTGGGGACATAGTCTTGGGCACTTTCCACTTCCCCCAGAACTTTCAGACACCCATCAACTACAGCTTTAACTCTATCACCAATGTTCTTCCCCATATTATCCATTTTTCGGGTTAACTCTCCAAAGTTGGAATTGTAGGTGGTTAACCGCGAGTCAAACTTCTCAAACATACTGATACAAATCCAAAAACTAAATCTAGTCCAGCAGCCCCTGTCAAGACCATTCCAACCATGCGGTAAAGGCCAATGACACGATCAGGTGCAAGGACACTTCAAGAGAACTTCAATGAAGCCGTGACAAACCTGATAGCTGATAAAGAGGTTGATGATCTGACCGAAAGATTAACTCAGATGAGCATTTCTAAGGTCAAAAACCCGAGCCGGACCAAGTAGAAAGACTATCGGGACACGGGAAAATTATATCGAGACGCGATCAGCGACCATCAGGACGCGGGCAGTGATCATCGGGATGCGGATGACGACAATCGGGCTCGATTAAGGTTCATCGGGACACGAGGGAGCTCTATCGGAACACAGGGAAGGATCACCGAGATGCGGGAGACCAACATCGAGATGCGGATAACTATTCTTGGGACGCGGCAACCAACCTTCAAGATGCGACTGGGCCAAACATCGGACCAATTTCTGATCGAGTCACGGGAGCAGAAAACATCGGGCCACATGAGTCAAACATCGGATCAACTATCGAGCCAACCAATCATCGGCCCACAACTTCCCCGAGACATGCAACCATCGGGCCAAAACCAACTTTCCTCGACCTGAACTTAATTTCTACCGGACCAAATCAGTTTTCTAATAAGCAAACCAGTAATAATGTTCGACCGACCAAATCGTTCACATGCTTTGGACCGACCACGGGACGGGCACACTTCACACGGACTTTCCTTATTCGTTATCACACTCGCATAAGCCTAAGTCCATCATTCCGACCAGATTCATCGTATCACCACCCGATCATCACGCCACGGTAAGTTAGGTAATTTCTCCCTTTTAAATTATTTCCTTGACCAACCATCGCACCATTTTCTCTGTGATTTATTTTCTAAGGTAAGTGTTAGCCTTGTTTTAATTTATTTCTTAGAGTAAAGCAATGTTCGCCACATTTTTATACTTAGAATTAATTTATAATCTGTTTCAAAGACCCCATAAAGAGAATAGCTGACGGACATTATATAACTCCACTGCAGCCTTGTATATTTTTGACACTTTGATAATAAAATCTGAACTTTCTTCTAAATAAAACAAGCACTTCGTGCCTTAGAGAAGTCCGGGATTTCTCTAATGTCTTATCACGGTTCCCACTCACCGGATCGTGTGGCGACCATCGTTCCATCCATCGTGCATTCATCGACTATTGACTGATCAACTGGAAAGAGCCGTACAGCCAGCCGTCTGATCCCATCGACCACTGCATCCTTCTTCACCGATCATCTGACCAAACTACTCGTAGGGGCTGTACGGCCGACGATACTTTCCACCACCCACAAACATACCTCTGTTCCGGAGTTTGTATTATCTGGTATCAGAGCTCCAAAAGCTCCTTCTCAGATGTTTTCTTTCCGATTCTTCATTTAGTCTTCATACTTATTTAAAAATAAATTTTTTTGATACTTCTCTTTTGTTTTGTTTCAGGAATCACTCACCACCGGACAAGATCACACCAACCACTGCACCATTCCTTGCATCCGATCAAATCCGATAAACTCTTTCCCTTTGATTCATTTTCTCTTTCGTCTGCATTTCGTTTTTCAATTCAAAATTTTTTTTATTAGTTTCCTTATTTAAATTCCGCGAGCAATCAGTCTTTCAATTCCGAAAATTAGTCCAATTTATTTTCTGTCAATCACGTTTGAATTTTCTCTGCATATCTCTTTCATTACTTTCGGTCCATAATTATTAAACATATTCTAAACTCAAATCATCTTTGTTTCTAATGTCAGGAGATAACATGAACGACAACAACACTCGTGAGCAATTTTCTCAAATCATGGCAGCCATTGACGGACTGACCAACCACATAGTTCAAGTAAAAAATTGACAGAACGACGAAGCTGACTACTCGGATGATGATAGCCGAGCTTCCCGGAGACGCACTAACAATGGCCCAGAAGCGCATCGGGATGACCACGATGACCCCGATCAATACCGGGACCACGATAGGTGACACGACCCGGCTAATGCACGACATCGCGGGCAATCCCGCAATGACCATAAGCGACCATGACGAGTCGGTGATGACGATCCCTGGCACGGTAGCAGACATCTTAAGCTTGCACCTCCAACGTTCGCAGGCAAGATCATTCTAGAAGCTTACCTCGATTGGGAGCGACTAATTAATTACATTTTCGAGTACTATGACTACTCTGATGAACTCAAAGTCTCTCTAGCAGCTGCTCAAGTCAGTGACAATGCTCTGGCATGGTGGGACCGAGACCTAGCTGACCGATGACGGCATAGGCTTCCCCAAATCCTCACGTGGGAAGATATGATTTTTCATCTCCGCAAGTGGTACGTGCCAGCCTACTACCACCGAGACCTGTAGAAGAAGTTTTTGAAAGCTCTCGCAAGGATCTAAGACAGTTGAAGAGTATTTCGAGGAGTTTGAAACTCTAAAGAATCGGCTAGAAGGGTCTGACTCCCAGGAGACACTCATGGCTCAGTTCCTAGATGGCCTTCAGGACTGCATAGCCCCAAAAGTGGAGCGACACCCCTACGACGACCTAGATGAGCATCTCTATCTCGTCGTGCAAGCTGAACAACACATTAAAAGGAAGACAACATCTCTCAACCGTTCAAAGCCAAATTAGACTCCACCAGCACGCAAAGGGCAAAACCATAGAGCCTGTTTCAAGGAAGCAAGCCCCGGAGACCAATAAACTGACCAAGCCCGGCTCTAGCACCACTCCGGCCGCACGGGCTCGAGACGTGACTTGCTTCAAGTGCCAAGGTAAAGGACACTACGCCAGAGAATGCCCCAACCAACGGGCAATGATTCTACGGGACGATGGTGAGATCGAATCATGTGATGAGGCCGAGGGAACCACAGAGGAAACCGACGATGAAGTTGTCGACTATCTGGATGTAGGGGAGATACTGGTCACACAGCGGTCACTCAGTGCACTATTGAACCAGAGACCATTCAGAGGAGAACATCTTTCACTCCCGGTGCACCGTGCAGTTCAAAGACTGCAGCCTGATCATCGATGGAGGGTCTTGCACCAATGTCGCCAGCAAGTATCTGGTTGACAAACTCGGTCTGAAAAAGACTAAGCATCCTCGTCCGTACCGGTTGAAATGGCTGGATGACAAGGTGGAGCTACGGATCAGCGAACAGGTCATTGTTCCATTCAGCATCGGCAAGTATGCCGACCAGGTGACCTGTGACGTGGTGCCAATGCAAGAAAGGCACATTCTTTTGGGAAGACCCTGGCAATTCGACAAAAAGACTTTGTACAACGGCCGGACCAACTACTACAACTTCGACTACGACAACAAAAAGCACAACTTAGCACCATTGTCTCCTCACGAAGTCCACGAGTTGCAAAAAGCTATGGACAAAGGGGCCAAGGCCAAAAAGCTAAGTAAAACCAACCTTTTTATTTCACCTTGCAAAGTTATAAAATCATTAGAAATGAACAAAAAGGTATTGCCAATGATCTTTAAAGAAGGGTATCTTGCAGGGACAGAGGCAACATACCATCCCGAGGAGATCAAGACACTGCTGGATCAATTTCAAGATGTATTTGTGGAGGAGATACCAGCAGGTCTTCCACCCATCTGCGGGATTGAACACCAGATTGATTTAGTGCCTGGTGTGCCTCTTCCAAACCGACCTGCATACAGAGTGAATCCCGAAGAAGCTAAAGAGCTTGAGAAAAAAGTGCAAGAAGTAATGAGACAAGGATACGTCCGAGAAAGCCTAAGTCTTTGTGACGTACCGGTCATTCTGGTTCCAAAGAAGCATGGGACTTGGAGGATGTGTGTTGACGGCCGAGCAATCAACAACATCACAGTCAAATATCGCCATACAATTCCCTGGCTGGATAATATGCTTGATGAGTTAAGTTGTGCTACAATCTTCTCTAAAATTGATCTTAAAAGTGGTTATCATCAGGTTAGGATGAAAGAAGGAGACGAATGGAAGACTGCCTTCAAAACTGAGAGAGATCTATACGAATGGCTAGTCATGACCATTGGCCTGACCAATGCACCCAGCACATTCATGAGGCTGATGAACCATGTTCTGAGAGCATTTATTTGTAAGTTTGTTGTTGTGTACTTTGATGACATCTTAGTATATAACACCTGCTTAAAAGAGAATTTGGTTCATTTAGAACAAGTCTTTGAAACCTTGCATTTGGAAAAATTATACGCCAACCTTAAGATATGCGTATTCTACACTGATCAATTGGTTTTTTTAGGATTTGTTGTAAGTGCACAGGGTTTGAAGGTTGAGAAAGAAAAGATCAAAGCCATTCAAAAGTGGCCAACACTGTAACATCCCGATTTCTGGTATATGGAAGCTTATGTGGAGAGGTTAAAAGAATTGATTTGGCTATCTATGTTACCAAAGTGCACTTACCTTTTCGGTTGCACATCCTGAGACAACTCCAGAGTTAAGCGTGCTTGAACTGCAGTAGTCAAAGGATGAGTGACCTACCGAGAAGTCATTCGCGGTACCGTGTGAGTGAGGTCAAAACACGGGGAACGGGCATGTGGTGATTGCAGGGATAGTATATCATGACTTTCGAACCTCCCGGTTAACGTACCGACCGTCGGACAGGGGTGGGTCATCCCATGGGCCTAGTGAGAGGACATGGGACCCACTGGTAGGGCCGGTTGGGGCGTTATAAGAATTGTAGCGATCATAACCCATCACTGGCCCATTTGGAATTCCCTCTCAAGGCCCATTAAAGGCTTGTTAGTGTGTACGTGTGTAAATATGTTTATATCACCGTCTTCATTGTGTTGCAGCCCTAGCCGCGTTTCTGAAAACGAAGAGAAAGAGAAGATGGGAAAGACAAGGAGAACAAAGTTAAAGAAGATGTGCTCATGTGTGATGATGTTTACGCAGCTCCTCCATTCCTCTCGTCATCGAAGCAGGTTGCGAATGTGAGAGGTTCACATTACCGTCCTCCTCCGCCACCACCGTTGCTTCCTTTGCACCACTCATCACCAGAGAATCTCACCGGAGCCATCACCGAAAGGTCCATCAGAGTCATTACAAGTCACCGTGGGAGTCAATCCGATGATTTCTAATTGTTACTTCCTTTGCAAGCAACCTTGTACCACCATCCCCAATCTGCTACGTTGCACTGATCTCCTCACCACCGTGACCTCCTCCGTGCCGGCGTTGCTACAACACCACCGTCATTGCTCTCCTCCGCCTGTGCCACCGATCCCGTGACTGGAGCTTCACCGTAAATTTTTGGTAACACAACTCGTCACACGATCTCCACCAGTATTTTAATTTTGGTTAAGTTTGGTTTAATCCTGATTTAATCAATTTGATTTTGGTTTGACTAATTAATCTGGTTTAGTTCAATTCGGGTCTGGTTTAATAACCCGGATTGGTTAGTTATTTAGATCCGGTTTGGGTAATAGGGTCAAGTCTGGTTATTGGGTCTGGGTCCGGGTCCGGTTTGGATCATTTATGGTTTGACTGTTCACTTTGACCATTGACTTTGACCAGTTGACTTTGACTTTGACTAATTGACCGAATATCCGTTTTTTGTCATTCAAAGGTTGTTCTCACTCAATTTTCCGCGCTTATTTTAGATTTAGCATCCGTTTTAGCAACCGGAGTTCAGAAGCAGTAGTTATCATCCACTTGGCTAAGGTGAGAGCTTTTTCGCAACAAAACCGTACTTTCATCTGAAACCCCCTTACGTGGAATTTGGTACTAAATGTGATCTGTTTTCTCTGATCGAGTCTACGTAGTTTGTTTGTTAAACTGAACTTAGGAATATAGATGATCCAACCCAATTGTTTGTGTATGCCAAATGTTAAAGTTGATATATTTTTTTATATAAATATACATATATATATATATATATAAATAAATAAATATACATATATATATATATATAAATAAATAAATATAAATATATATATATATATATATATATATATAATAGTTGAGTTGGATAGACGTT
>OVBI01002364.1:0-20980 GCA_900406495.1 Sisymbrium altissimum | reverse complement strand
CCCTCCCCTAGTTTTTCAAATGGGTCATAAGTATAGGGCTCATACTCGTATGGCCAAATAGAGAAATGTTTAGTAACTAGTAACTTCATACTTGACGGGAATCAATCTCTGGCCTGGATTAACATGAGAATCTTCCCCAAGTGGAAGCCACTAACCCACCACCACTTGGTTGTTTATTTTCCATTCCACAACGATGATTTTCATAATTCCAGTCACTAACTTCAGAAGGATTTGTTTTAAACAAAGCTTTGCTCTTCATAATCGGTCTTGGTGTTGTAACTTTTGTCTTTATACGATTATACAGAAATTTGTATTCCTTAAACGAAATACCAAATACGTTAAAACCTCTATAAATTAATAATACTGGAATCTTTAAAATTTATTAATTTATAGATTTATTATATAACGGATAAATTAATATTTATTAATTTATTGAAAAATATGTTTAGTCCGTAAAAAAATTTAAAGAATTTAAATGAATTGACTAATAAAAATGAATATACAAACCTTAAGTAATGAAGATGAAAAAAAATTTCGCACTACAATAGATTTTAATAACATATATTGAGTATCTATGTAAAAATAATATATGTTTATAAGTTCAAAATGTATAACAAAAATAATAATTACTGCAATAAAGAAACTGAAATTGATCTTACAATATATTTGAAAGCATTTAGATACACAAAATTCATCTTGTCTAAAAATCTTTATATATTTTAAATTTAAATTTAAAATATAAGCATCACTAAAATATTGATACAATAAGTAAAAGTAAAGATAAAACATTTGAGATATTTAGTTTATATAAAAAAAACATCATACTCATATTTTAGTATATATCTTAGATATATATATATATATATATATATATAAATTTATGTAATTATTAATTTATAATTTCAATGGAACCATATATTTACATAGGGGTTTTAAGAAAGTTATTATCTTATTATTTTATCGAATTTTGTTAAATTACACTAACCCGATTTGGAGCTGGAGAAATTTATTAATTTATATTAATTTATCGAGTATTAATTTATAAAGATTATGTAAATACATACATAGATTGTATATAGAGAATTCGGTATAGCAATGCACACGGAAAAAATGCATATTTCAACCTGAACTAAGGCAGTTGTGCTTTTTCAAACATAAACAATTAAGCAGTGCGTAATTCAACTCAATTATGATAAAATTTAAATTTCCTACCTAAACTTATTACTTCGGGCCAAAATCTACTTTAACTAATTATCCGTTAGTCAAACGTTAAAAAATATCAGACCTGTGACGCAAAAAATGATTTTTTAGACTTGAACTAATTCTTACGTGTCTTTTCATACCTATACACTTTAATATTTTTATTTTTACCCAAACTTAAATAAAATTCAAATTTCCTATCTAGTAAACCAATGATTTAAAAACCAACCGCACCGCCGGTTGGACCGGTTGATAGTCAATTTTAAAACCCGATTTCGGTTTCTAATAAACTATTTAATTTAAATTATTTATTTTGAATATCTTATTAGTCTTTTGATATATATAATGCACAGTCAAATATTCATATATATTATATAGATATTGACAAAACTAGTAAAAACATTATATCATTCTAGTTATAATTGATCAACAAATTAAAAAAATTTAAACTTCAAATAATAACTATTTGATTAAATTTATATTTATAAAATATATTTTTTACTGCAAGTTAAGAATGAATAGTAAAAAAAATTGTAAATGAGCTGAAATATATATATATACCAAACGATTAGTAGGATATCCAAAATAAATAATTAAATTGAATAATGAAGTTTTTTGTAAAAATATTACTTCAGTTTATAAGAATCAAAATCAGGTTTTTAAATTGATTAAAACCAATCGGTTTCTGGTTTTCTATCGAATTTTAGGGAGGTTTTTGGGTTAATTACAAATTTGGATATTATTAAAACCAAACCGGACTAGCCACCCGTTCACGGTTCAACCGGTCGAACCGGCCGGTGCGATTTGGTTTTTAAATTATTCGTTTGCTAGGTACGAAATTTGAATTTTATTTAAAATCGAATAGAAATATAAAATATTCAAATGTACAGGTATGAAAAGGCACGTAAAAAAATTAGTTAAAATCTAAAAAAGCACTTTTTCCCGGCACATGTCTGATATTTTTTGACGTTTGACTAATAGATAGTTAGTCAAAATAGATTTTGGCCCAAAATAATAAGTTTGGATAGAAAATTTAAGTTTTATCACGGTTTGCATCGAATTACGTAGTGATTAATTGTTTAGATCTGAAAATGCACGAGTACCTTAGTTCACGTTGAAATAGACACTTTTTCCGAATGCACACATTATGGTTTTAGCAAAATATCTTTCACCACATCATTGAATCTTTAGGTTTTTAACCTTTTATTTCTTTCGACCTAATATGGTAGTCGTAAAATTAATATTTTGTTTCAAAAAAAAAAAACCAAAAAACCAAAAAACTCAGAGTTTCGCCGAAGCACCCAAGGATTCAATGATGTGGTACGCGGGTAGTGTGGTTATTTGATAAGCAGTTTTCTTTAAATAACACGTGAATTCAAGACTGAACGTTAAAGGAACAGATAGGAAATGATAATTCAATTTAGAATTATTTGTTTAACTTTAGTCCCATTTCAAATTTGGATCTTGACGGTAATGAGACGGTGTATCGTCAAATTGTGGAGTTTTGCAATAAATCTCAAAGTGATCGTAGTTGATAATTATACTAGTGGAAGTTCAGAGTTCTATACTATTATACTGGCACTAACAATAAACAATCAAAAACTAACTAACTTATGCAAATTTAAGGTTCACATTACATATGAATCCACTCACATGAGCATATAATATATATTTATAGTTAGAAATATATGATGAAGACACATGTAAACTACTAATCATAGTAAGTTGACTTTTTTTTAGTTACTCAAATATTCTATACATAATAACAAAATTCTCCTCTCATAAACCAAAGCTTCAATGACCCCTCTCCTAGAAACAGACTTCAACTTATGTCATCATGTTTGCAGGAGTTTTTCTGAGTGGAACGACCTATATACCAAGGAACAAGACAATACTTTAGATATGAAAAAACTCAATCACATTCAGTAATATGATCAAAAACTAAACTGGTGGAAGAAGTTCACCTGATCGGTACTAGACGATCCACTCATCACTGTCTTCATCTTCTTCGAGCTTCCATTTTCGCTTTCTGCTACTTCGTTCACAAAGTTCTGGTCAGATACTTCTGCTGTGAAACATTAACCAAACACTTTAGTATACAAATCTACACTAACGAAAACAACATGTGTCAATAGAGGAATAACTAATACCTTCTCCAACGCTTATTTGATCCCGGTCACGTGAATGAGAGCAGCCATCTCGTAACATCTGCTTAAGACACGAGGCTGAACCAGAGCTGCATATGACTAAACCCTTCTTCCCATTTGAGCTAACAACTTGATTCTCAAGCTCGGAACTACCTTCATCCGTTACGGCAATTTGAATCTTCGGTGAAGGCTTATAGTGTTTGATCCAAGGACTCCTAAGAAACTCGTGAGAACCACCACCATGTCTTCCATTGAGACGATACTCAGGTTGTCTTACATTCATCTTCTGCCAGAAACCATCACGAAGAACCTTGAACTAATAGCAAAAACAATATAAAGAAAGAAAAACTAAATTCCGAATGATCTATCTCACATAAGCTTATGAACAAACAGAGGAATTAAAAAAAGTCGTTGTTCATTCATACCTGTTCTTCAGATGGTTTTCTACCGCTACAACCGAACCTTCTAGATGGTCCTACATTCTCCTTGTTCAAACTCGAACCGAGCGCACCGAGAGAGTTATAAAGCTGATCTACAAATGAAGCTTCCATTGATTTAAGATACATACTATGCTTCTCATCAGTCCATTCTGTTGGCATGTACTCTTCTTTTCCCGCGGAATACTGCAAACATATTTAAAATATAAGAAAATCAATTATACAAAAGATATGTGTTATCTTTTTATTTGTAACACATCATAATAAATCGCATTCTCTAGGATTTGAACCTCCGACCTCCCAACCATTAACATTTTGTAATTATTAACGCACAACTCAACTTATTTTGTAATATAATCTACAAACATCTAACAATTTCTCTATAAATGAAGCATGTCTATTAAAAAAAAACTAGTTATTCAGTATATATGTTCTAATGGAAAATTGTAAATAAAATTCATCAGTAAGACTGAAATCAAAGTTTATTCACAATATATATTCATCATTAGAGACATATTTTCGATAAACTCATAATTTTATCTACAATCATTACATCAAAAACAAATTATTAACATTAAGATATGCGAAAATTAAGGAAAATTAGATCTGAAAAAAGCAAAAAATGATAAAGATTCTTGCCAAGAAACAGACATGCAAGAACAAAGAGAGGAAGAAAGAAAGAAATATACCATTGAAGAAGTGGTCTCTTCCTCTACAGAGGAAGCATCACCGGAAACTGAATCGTCGGAGCTCCGGCTAAAGCTCCCTCTGTAGTCACCAACCATTGTGGCTATCTTGGTTGAGAAAGAGAGAGAGAGAAAAATATCAGAAGGAAGTAAAGAGAGAGAGAAGAAGGAGAAGGTGAAAAAGAGAAGGCGGAAAGACAAAAGAACAGTACAGTTGTAGACGCTTTTACACGTGGTAAGGGTGCCACGTCATCATCACCGGTCAATTTTTGGCGGAATGAAACCTTCTTTAGATATTTTTTTCAAAAAATAAAAATATCAAAGATATTTTCTCCGAGTGGAAAATATCTTCCCCACCGTCTTTATTTATTATTATTCTTTTATTTATTTTTTTAATATAATTCTTTTGGGTAAAGCTCAGGCTCGCCTCATGTTTTTTTGTTGAAGTCAATCAGTCTCCGACCTTTTTCGTCATCTCTATCCAATGGGATTAAAATATCAAACTCATTCTCAGATTCTCGTTTTAGCTTTTAGAGATTTACCCTTTTTGGGACGGCATTTTCTAAGATTACTTATAGGCATTCTACTTTTTTTTATCTATATACAAATAGTTTCTGTCGACATAAGAAAAAGAATTATAAATAGTTAAATGAATATGTGATATAAGAAACAGAGTGTAGAAAAGATATTAGATTATTTGTCTGCTCGTTCATGATTTTCGAAGTTTGCTTATAGGCATTCCACTTTTTTATCTATATAAATAGTTTCTGTCGATAGAAGAAAAAAAATTATAAATAGTTAAATGATTATTTGATATAATAAACAGAGTGTAGAAAAGATATTAGATTATTTGTCTGCTCGTTTATGTAGTTGTTTTTATTGACATTTTAACCGCTTTTTTCCTTAATCACGTTTTTATTAATCACATATAAACATAAAAAAAGAATTATAAATAGTTAAATGAATATTTGATATAAGAAACAAAGTGTAGAAAAGATATTAGATTATTTGACTGCTCGTTTATGTAGTTGTTTTTTATTGACATTTTAACAGCTTTTTTTTCTTAATCATGTTTTTTATGACCCTTAAAAAGATTAACTGTTTTAGCTAAACGAGAGTACTAATCAAAGTCATGGTCCAATTGATAGTTACAGTACCACTCCCATTGCCTATCAATCAGTAAAGTGATTCATATTTGTATTAAACGTGCTTGCATAGGTTTTTTTTGTTTTCTTTTTACTTTTTTTCTTGTACTTATGCTTTTTGTATAAGATTTAACATTTTTTATTTGCATTAAAAATGATTTAATGTAAGTTCATGAATATTGTGCTTTTTCCACGGCGGTTGTTGCTTACGGTCAAATTTAACCCTTCAACGACTATCAAGATGTTGTTGATCAAGAACATTATTCATATATGTAACTCTTATTTTATTTGAAATGAAAACCCACATACATTTCAATGTGGTTTCATGGCAATTGATATGATATGTTTTATGGTAGACGTTGGTGCAACACAGCAACTACGTAACACTCTTTATGTCAACCAGTTTTTAGGAGGGCTTTATTGGTTTGATCAAACTCATTCTTTTATTTTACTTAAAAAACCATTATCATCGGTACAAAATGTAGATAATGAATTATCAAGAAATCAGACCAATGCACTTATAAAACAAAGTACATAAGTTTAATAAGAAAAATAAGAAAAATAAATACGAAATTGAACCAAACGCTTTTAACTCACAGTCAAGAATAAAAAGATCAAAATCAAACCTGAAACCAAAATATAATACCAAATCTTAACTATCAAAGCATAATTATATAATTAAAGAGATACATGAAGGCGATTCTAAAATGTTAATCATATGAGAAGAGTTATTAACTCAAATTCAGAAGTAAAAGCCGTAAAGTTTGAAGCAAGCATCAGAGAGTAAAATATTTGTACATACAATCTAACTGTAGAAGATGATGGTGATGATCTGAACTTTGAAGAAAGATTAACTATGTAATTCGTGAATCTAATCGTGGAGAGAGGATCAGAGCCTAGATTTTTTTTTTTTGATCAAGTCTTTATCAATTAGTAATTTCGTTAATTTTTAAACTAGTTAAATCTGGTTACAATTTATCATTTATTTTAAAATTTTGATTTTATCATCAGATTAGATTTAATTGTCGAGATAGGTTTAGTTAAGTTATCCGATTAGATTAAAAAGTTTGATTTTAAGTTTTAGTTTGTTTTAATTATATTTTGAGTTGACTGCCTAAAATATCATTCACTCATACAAATTTATTTATTCTTCTAAATTTTTTTATCATCAGTGAATTTTACTTTTTTCTAGATTATCATTTTTAATTTTTAAACCACTAATACTATTTTGTACTTAATTTCATATCTTTAAATAAAAATAAAAATCGAATAATTTACATGAAAATCAACAACAATCATCCAATATCCAACCTAATTAAAACCAAAACTTGATCCGGAAAAAACAAAATCTAAACTTGTCGAGAAAGCTTGTTTATCTAATGTATGCATTTCTCCAGTAAGATTTCTTCTGAAGTAGAAAACATTTGTTTTTGTGAGACCTCACATAAATAAGTGTTGTCATTGTATGATACACTTGTTTTCTTTGTCGAAACAACTCGCTAAGGCTATCACAATGCAGCTGAACTCCACTTTGATCATCATCCGACATTGATACAAATTCCCAAATTCCATAGTGCTTTCTTGGCTGCCTCTTTCATCGGCATGTACTCAGTTTACGTGATAGATATTGCAACGAAAGATTGCAGCACTAATCTTTAACATATAAGGCTTCATGTTGCCAAATCATCTTCATAATCTAAATCAACATATCCCACAATTTAATCACATTCTAGACCTTTCAACACAAATCAATAGTCAGTTGTACCATTTAAATACATGAGAATCCATTTTATTGCATTTCAGAGATTTTTTCTAGAGTTAGACATGTTTTTGTTGACTAAGTTAACAGCTTGGACCAAATAAGATATAATTCACACTATAGCATATATCAGGCATCCAACTGCATAAGAATTATGAGCGTATACCATAGTTCTAATCTCTTTAATAAGCTTGCACACTGCAACTTTGAGAATCTGAAATGAATATGATCAAAACTATAAATACTATTTTCATATTTCGTATTTAAGGTTTGACTGTTTAACCGTAGTGGATGCGGTTGCAGTTGCGGGAGTTTGCGGAAATGGAATGTGCGATTTTAAGCGTTATTAAGCAATTCATACGACTTGCACATCAGTTACAAACTGATGCATTTGCGGAATAATTATAACTGGTTGATTAATGGGTACAATATCGGTTAAATAACAAATTAATAATATAAACATATTATATAACTATATAAAACATAAAAAAATACATTGTTATAGTAAAATTAATTATTAAAAAATTTTGATTTAAAGATTTTATTAATATAAAATTATGTAAGTGTTTAGTGAATAATTATTAGAAAATATCAAATTTATTCATATATTTCATAATTATAATATCCAAATTTAAAATTTTAATTTATAAAAAATTTTTTTGGTCAACTAACTAATTTTATAGATTTTGTTTTTATTTTTAATATTTTTTATTTATTTTTAATATTTTTATTTCTTTTTAATATTTTTATTTCTTTTTAATATTTTTATTTATTTTTAATATTTTTATTTATTTTTTAAATATTTTATTACTATTATTTTTATTTTTTTATTAACCATCTGCAACTAAGCAGCTTTTGAATTTTACTTGCATAAAATGGTATGAAACAGTATAAAACAGTTTTTATGATTGTTATTAAACGCCATCAACTGCTACCACCCGTTGTGTTTGCGTTTGCGGATGATAGCGGGTGAACCAATCAACACCTTATTCTAGATGACTCTTTTTTTCTTGAAATGTAAAATTTATTAGTCAACAAAAAAAATAGTTAACTACAAGTGTTTGGTTATCTATGTTAAACTTATGAAACTATAGAGATTGATTGGTTGGATTAGGTATGTTGATCTCAATCAAAGTTTGGAAAGAGCATCTCGATGGAAAGAATCTTCAAAATGGGATTCTTGTTGATCCATACATCGAGTTATGGCTTCATCTACTTTTAAACAAGTGACATACTGATTCAGAACTTATAAAAATGCAGTTATTGGAGACTAAGATCAGAATCCTAAGAAATTTTGGAAAAAAAAATTGCAATGAAAAAGAGAGTTGTTGGTTTTAGTTTATTTTTTTCTGATAGAAGCTTGGATTTTTTTCTTCTTATTGAATCACATGTTCTTTCTTTTTTATTAGATACTAGAGTGTTTCAGCATTTCGCGCGGACTATTATTTATTTTTTTGTTAATTTATTAATTTATATACTGTTTTTATTTTGTATTTTAATATTACTGTTGTTTTATTATTTTTATAGAGTTTGATATAATTAATATTCTACTCCAATCTTTATTATATTGTTATGCACATGTTCATTATTTTTTTTCTCTGGTATCTTTTAATTATTGTTCTTATTGTTACTAATTCAGACATGTTTTAAAATGAAATTCTTCTTCACATCACGTTACGTCTCGATCTATCCCGTTTATACTCGGAAATTTAGGAAATTTTTGTTCTTACCCTATTCCTGTTAAATCACGTTATGATTTTTTTTTTCTTCTACTTCTTGATGCCCTTGTAAGTCATTTCTGATATTTTATATATTTTTACTTTTCTATTCATTTTCTTTTCATTTTCGTGTCTTTCTTTTGTTACTTTTTGTATTTTTAATTTAACTTCACATTGTGATTATTTTCATTTTTTATTTATTTTCTGTGTTTTCTGAATTTATTTCGTTTTTACCATATTCCCGTTAAATTACGTCATGATTTCTTATTTGTCTTTTTTACTTTTTTATGCTCTTGTTTTATGTCATTTTTAATGTATTTGTACTTTTTATTATTTTTCTTTTCAATTCTATATTTTTTTATTTTTTGTTAATTATTATATTTTTAATTTAAATTCACATTGTGATTTTTTACATTCTATTTATTAATTTGTTGTGTTTGATAAGCTTATGTAAATATAGTGATTAAATATGATATAATTCAATAGAATATGATAAATATAGATCTATTAAAATGGGTGGGTATTAAGGTATGTGAATCTTAAAATAGGTGGGTGGATATTAAAATGGATGGGTTAAGCTGATATGTCATGTATTTAAAGATCATTTATTGATGTGGCTTAAGGAGAAATGAGAAAATATAATTTTATATATATAGATAACTTAGTAGATCACCATTCAATTTAATTTTTTCTTTTAAATAGCTAGTATATAATAAATTTTTTTTTTAAAAAATAGTATTACAAAAGTTGTACTTTTTGAAATTCTCCCCCAAAAATAATTGATTTAAATTGATTATATTATATTTATATTTTTTTTCTTAATCATGTTTTAATTTTTAAGATATGTTTTATGTAAATAGTTTTGTTAGTGCATATGGAAAATAATTAAACAATTTCAAGCTATGAAATTTAATATATTAATTTTTCTACTCACCTAGATCTTTCTTATATTCAGTAACTTTTAAAATTACTAAAAAAAGAAATAAGTGAGAAAGGTAAAAAATAAATGATTTGTTCCCTATATTGTCATCTTATTTTATTTATGCAGTTTATGTCTAGATTTCTTACTTCGTTCGGCCGAAGTGCTTAGTAAGCATAGATTTCTCATAAATGCATGGTACCTTTTGATTCACTGAATCTTATGAGAAAAAGATTCTTGTTGCATAAATTTGGGTCTTCTTCTCTTCTTACAAATGGTTTTTGGAGTCTCTTATTTTTTTTGAATTAGTGTTTTGTATGATCTGATACTATGCAGTTAGTTCTCGGAATTGCAGAGCTTTGATCTCAAAAGCATTTACATTTGAAGGTAAGATCATTTTCTAAAGCCTTAAACATCTTTTCTGTTTATTGAAGTTTCTGCTCTAAAAATTATATTCATCACTTAGCACACTGATTTATGGCAGGTGATATTATTTTAGTTGGATTCTGCCAAAATGGATAATAACTGGAACTTTATAACCTTGGGGACTGATCTGCCGGGAGCGATGAACAGGCTGCCGGTTACTACTCCTTTGAGCCGTCAAGGATCAATATACTCATGGACACTAGACCAGATTCAGAACAACTTAGGGAGAGATTGTGGATCAATGAACATGGAAGAGTTGCTTATGAATGTATATAGTGCTGAAGAAACACAAGGCGTGGTTCCAAGTAACGGCGCGAACGAGGGACTACAGAGGCAAGGCTCAATAACTCTGCCTCGAATACTTAGCCAAAAAACTGTTGATGAAGTTTGGAAATACATCACAGAGGAAGCAGAACATACCAACAATGATGGAGGAAGACCAAACATTCCTCAGATTCAAAGGCAACAGACCTTAGGGGATGTCACTCTGGAAGAATTTTTAATCCGTGCTGGGGCCATGGGCAACAATAACATTGGTGGCGACATTCATAACCCATCATCATCGATTTCGGGTAATCCAAACACAAATTTCAGTGTTGAGTTTCATCAGAAACCAGTGGTGTCTGATGTGTTGAACAATATTGTTCCAAGGGGTAGAGATCATGGTTCTTTTTTGCATCCACATGTGAATGGCTCTACTTCAACATATCAACCACGACAACAACAAAATCTGTTTCCACCGCAACAACCTATCATGTCGAACCCACATGGTTATGACTATGGTTATGGAACACAACTCACATTTCCGAGTGGTCAGGTTAATGCTTATGGTATAAGAGGTAGTTTCATGGGAACTGGAGACCAAATTCACCAGGAAAATAACATAACTTTGGTCCAAAGCGGTGCAACAGTTCATAGTGGAGCCATGAGTGTAGACACATGTTCTCGGGTTACAAAATTTCCGGTATTAGATGGGGTACAGAAGACTAATGTTGGTTCGTCATTAGTCTCACCATTTCCATACAATAGTGGCTGTACTAACAACATGAGGAATAGGAAGAACAATCATGGCATTTACGCTGAGACGAAAGTCGTGGAGAAAATAAAAAGGAGAAAGATAAAGAATCGAGAATCAGCAGCAAGATCACGGGCTCGAAAGCAGGTAACAAATGTTTAATATATTTTTATATAAACATCTTGATTGAATGGTTGTGCTTAGATACCAAGCTTCTCATTTTGCTTCTATAGGCTCAAACTATGGAGCTTGAAGCTGAAGTTGAAAAGCTAAGGAAAGAGAATCATGAGCTACTAAATAAACAGGTAAGTAACTATATAATAATTTGCGTCTACATTACATGCATGTACATATACATTTGCTTCTTCCACTATGAACATATCTACTTACTCATTACATATATTTTGTACTGTTCGACAGGCAGAGATGTCGAAAATGGAAACCAAACTGGTAATCCATTTAACACTACACTAATTTTTCAGCTTAGCATTTTTGGATGTATTTTTTCTGTAGTTGATTAAATAATATAGGTTTCATAGGACATCTTACTTCTTATCACTAGTGATGTTAACGCAATCTTTAAAACCGTGCTCTAAGTTTAGTTATCTATATTTGTAACAGGGGAAGGGGATGACTAACCGATCCAAGAAACAGCTGAGGAGAACGAAATCGGACATCCAGTGAATCAAAAAAAGTAATGTTGAAGGATTATATCCTAATGTGTTCTTCATATTTTGTTCGTGCTCATCTATGAATGAGCATATTAACTATTTATAAGTCGATGTGACTCATTTTTTGAGACTCTTTTTTCTTGTAGTCATTTTATGATGGGATTATCATGGTTTAGTATAATAATTATTTAAGTATAATTTGTTCCTTTGTTTTTTTAAAAAAGTTTTGCTTCTAAATTACATAAAAGATAGGATGCACACGACGATTCCTAGTGGATATTGGAATTTGTTCGTCTGCTCCTTTTAAGAGCGTTGGCTTAACTTTAAAACGAGGTCAGTTACGTTTTATGGGTTAATTTGATCTTATAAAATAAGTTGATGTTCGCCACTATCTTTACCCTTTTAGACTAAAATATGCCGCGCCGCAATGTCCCCCAAACTTGTATTTACTAACTTAACGATTCGTCATAGTGCTCATATTGAATCTTAGGTTGCACACTGGAGTTGGATAACTTTCCAATATATTTTTCCATCTTGATGATCTTTTAGAGCTTTACTTCTCCAACCAACAGTATCATATTTGGGTTCATGATCAAATGGTACACTTTAATGCCGAATCCTGAGTTGGACTTTTTCATACTTCTATAGTTACTCATACATGAATAGTCAAGAGTCAACCCCATTAAATCCATATGATATTCAATAAGCCTTTCAGATGAATACACCACAATGCATACAACCAGTGTGAAAATCTCTTGATCGCACGTTTACAACATTCGGATCACATCACTGACTTGAAAACTTATTCACCATTAGATCTTGTTCAGGTTTCCCAATGCAATAATAAAAACTGTTCCATGATACCAACTAAACTATAAAAGGAGGAACCGGGCACAATGCAAAAATTGTTATCTTAAAAAGCTTTGTTCGTAACACCAGGGAAACATAATATAGAGAAATGAGTAGCGATGTAATCTCTAACATGGATAACCCGAGGCACATCCTCTATCCTTCCATGAGATCATTTTCCGATGATCTCTACCTCTGAATGATCTCACAAGAAGCTTACCGTCTACAGGCTTGCACAAACCGACATCAACCACACTTGTGGCTGTTCCTCTTTTGGAATCTGGAGATGGGTCGTCCACGTAATAGTCGAACAACATTGCCAAGCATCTGATCTGATGAGATAGGAGATAGTTTTCTTGATCTGAAGGTACAATCTTCAACATATGAAGGTTCACCTGATACCACCAAGAAAAGGTTAAGAAAGTGTCATCAAGTAAAAAGTTGGGATATTGTTACTGGGCTAACACTAACCTCTGCTTCCATAGCTCGTAGTTCATTGTAATGGTCACTTTCACTTGTCCCGTTGTCATTTCCAGAAGAAGAAGCAAGGAGAGACAGAGAAAACGAAGGAGGTCTTAGAGGATACTCCATGCTAATCTTGACCTGCCAATACAAGTCGATTTTAACACTTGAGAGAGAGAGAGAGAAGGATATACGGAAGAGAATGTGTTTAGAACTTACCGTTGCTTCTAACTTCCACAACTTTCCACCATCTGTTTTCCTAGAGAACACAAGTGCAAACTCTCTGGCACCATAATCCACCCATGAATTATCAGCTTTCACAGGGCCCAACGCTTCCACATGTGCCTCGGTCTTTCCTGCTGGCTCATCTAATTCACTATCATCATCCAAAACAAGATCCAAATCATCTTCGTATTTCTTGAAACTCGGCGACTTTCCTTTGTTAACTGGAGAATCTAGGCTCTTTGTCATCAAAGCCAACTGCCTGGACCTTGCTAGATTAGATACTTTTGATGGGGTTAGATTAGAATTGGTTATCAATGCCGCAGCTGTGACCAAAGAGGGAAGTTCTCCATCTTCCCGAATACTTTCAACATCTTCCTTACTAGAAAGAGATCTTCCATCTCCATCGATTTCCATAGGTTCTGGAACTTGTTCCACACTAGTCAGCGGCAGAGAGGACGACGTACTAGCTGAAGATCGTATATGTATCCAGGAATCCAAAGCACAGAGAACCTTATGCAATGCCCATGGAGCGTCTTCGCAGCTCACAGCAGGTAACTCATGCTTCATAAGCATATCAAGCTGCTCCCTGTAAAGTCAGTAGAAGTTTACAAGGTATTCAGTGAAGAATAAACATATCAACATAGATAAATTACCCATGAAAGCTCTTAGCACGAAATTGACAATGCTACAAAGAGGTAATCTTGTTGACAGCCAAATTAATCTAGAAAACCAAACTATTACATGTACCAAACCTACGCTGATGGCATTTCGGATTATCATGGTGGCCTATCAAATTTTCTGGAATTCTTTGCATACTGTTCACTAATCAAGACGGAAAACATACAGAGTAGGGGACTCACGCAAGAGCCAGATGCGCTTTTTTCCGCGAGCGTATTCTTTGCAGAACTGTTTCCACCCTATGCTGCTGGCGATACAGTGAGAGATCAGGTACAGACGCATCACTTTTAGCAGAGTCAATGTTATCTTGGCCAAACAAAATCGGTGACACTTCCGGTAAGATATCAATCCCCGCCAAATGTTGTACCCATTTATAAGGCCTCGAAGCTCGGTTCTCATCAAACGCTTGACCATCACCAAGGATGAGCTTGGTCGACTACATTGGAAACAAGCCATACCAAGACAAGTATGAGTTTGGAAAAATTATGTCGTAAGAAGTTGCATGTAACAAAAATGAAACACGATACGAAAAGAAAGAAAGAAGAAGTTTACCTGATGAGGAGGCTCAAGTCCAGCATCGTCTGGAAATAAGTTACAAAATATATTTTTCTCTGGTCCATCCGAAGAGCCTTCAGCGCCAACACATACAACATTCAGCTTCAGAAAGTACTCAAATTTGAGAACAACAAGCTTGAGTGACTTCGTATCAGGAGTCTCATCATCATATACGTGAAGGAAAATTTTGAGAGGGTGAACTTGGTACAACCCTGCTTTGTCAGAACCTTCTTTGCTAGTAACTTTCTTAGGTCGCTTTCTTCTCCTTTGTCCATCATCATCATCATCAGGTCCATCATCCTCCAACCTAGAACTCTCTGTATTATTAGACAATCCTAAAAAATCAAACACCAGATTAGCATTCCTTTCAGTTTAATGTCTGAAGACAGTAAACTTATTACAACAACTAACCCGAGTCCTTTTTCGATTGCTGTCTAGCATAAGCTTGAGCATCCTTAAGACTCCCAACTACCTCCAAATCAATCCTCTCATCAAAAGCTTCCTTTTGGGCCAAAAGCTGTGAGTAAATCACATAAAGCGGAGGAGGAAGCAACTCAGCTAAATTATGCTGCTTCAGTTTCTTCGTATGCTGTATACCTAATTGATTCTGTACTGGAATCGATGCTTTCTTCAAAGACTTGAGATGTAAAGGAAGACTCGACAAAAACTTCTTCCTCTCTGCTATAGTTTCTAGTAAATTCCTCTTCTTTTGCTCCAATCTCACTCGATGCTTACACAATTCTTTCCTCTAAATTAAACAAACATTCAATCATTTCCATCAAAAGCTTGAATCTTTAATCTAAACAAACTTCAATACCAACCTAATAAACTCCAAAGTTAAGCCTTTTAGGCATCAAAGATCAATCATTTCCATCAAAAGCTTGAATCTTTAATCTAAACAAACTCCAAACCTAACCTAATAAACCTCAAAGTTAAGTCTTTTAGGCATCAAAACATGTGACTTACCACTCGATGCTTACACAATTCTTGCCTCTAAATCAAAAACCACACCAAACACTCAATCATTTCAATCAAAGCTTGAACCTTTAATGTCAACAAACATTCAATCATTTCCATCAAAAGCTTGAACCTTTAATCTAAACAAACTTCCAAAGCAACCTAATAAACCTCAAAGTTAAGCCTTTTAGGCATCAAAGATCAATCATTTCCATCAAAAGCTTGAAACTTTAATCTAAAAAACTCCAAACCTAACCTAATAAACCTCAAAATAAAGCCTTTTAAGGCATCAAAACATGTGACTTATCAGTTGCCAAAGAATGATCATTAATAACTTTACCTGATGAAGCTCAAAGTTAAGTCTTTTAGGCATCAAAACATGAGAACTATCAGTCACCAAAGACTGATCTTTAATAGCTTCAGGAGCATCACGAAAGAAAGCTTCTTGGGAAACAAGATCAATATCAGGATACTTCGATTTGAAATCTCTACAAGCTTTAATAGCTTTAACGTAATGACTCTTCTCATACATAAGATTATGTAACTGCAACGTAGTGAAATCCACTGGCCCTTTTGCTCTTTCCGTCTCTGCTTTCACTTTGTCTTCCTCTGTTAGTATCGCACGGTTCGCCTATTGAAGAGTTAACGAGAAACCGGTAAAAACACTAACTTTCTTGATGGGTATTGAGTGTGAAAGAGAGGGTTTTTGAACCTGACGGAGGTTGACGAAGTTGAGGAACATTTGAGTGAGGAGTTCTTGAATCTCGGGTTTGTTCGTGTTGGTGGTTCCTTGTGTTTTGATTGAGAGCATTCTTGTAATGATTTCTTGAATCTCGGTTTTGCTTTCTCGGAGTAAATCTAGTGGAGACTTTGATGGTACTCGTGGGGGTGGTTGTGCAGTCTCTGTTGATACTTCCGACGTTGGGATTTCGTCGGTTGTCATCGTTCCTTCCTCTATTTCGCCGTCCTCCATTGCCTCTTTTTTAGTTTTTTTGGGTCTTCCTCCGGTTATGCTTCTTACAGGGTACTCTAAACGCTTTCGCATTCTTTTTTTTTTTTTTAAATCATTTTTTGGGTTCATTGTCTATTGTTTAGTGAGAAAAACTAAAAACAATTACCACAACAAAATTAGCTTGTTTACATTCTTTCTTTAATTTTTCTTAATTTTAATTTTTTTTATTAAATATTTTAATCTCAAATTTGTGTAGATCAAATAGTGGCGGAGCCAGCAAAAATATTCACCACAGTCATAATAATTTTTAATATAAAAAATATATAAATATTACTGAAAAAAAAAATTCTAAGATTCACTCGAATTCAAAGATGTACTCTACGCTAACTCGTATTTTAGAATCGCTTTATCACTGGATGAGAAAGATGTTTCCTGGTCTCCACCAATACACGAGCAAGATCACTAAGACTCTCTAGCTTAGTAAACTTGTCATCTTTTTGCACATTATCAAGGTAGATTTGTTGATCCAGAGATCTTCGCTCCACAAAACTAAAATCATCTGGATAAAACTCAGTCAATCTCACCAGTCTTGACTTGTCAAACTGACAATAAGAATCTATCGGACTTAAGGATGCCATTTAAACAAGTAGTTCAGAATTCACTTCGTTAAAACGATCATTAAACTCTTGAAGTTGCATATCTAAGACAGTATAGAAACAATCCACCTTATAATGATGCCAGTTTTTTTTCTTGGCCTTCTTGAATCAACAAATTCTTCCTCAGTATTAGGTACATCAGTTTTATTCTCCTCACTAAGGAGGTGTTATTGGATTAAGAATCCAGTGTATTTTAATGTAATTAAAATTAGGAGTTTTTTTGTTAAATTTGGTTGAAGTCTCTAATGGATTTAGAAATACTTCAGAATACCCGTCAAAGTGTGGTATTTGTTTTACTCTTATTTTTTATAAAAGATTCTATTAAAATCCATCGTAACTGAAATCCAAACAAATCAACTAGATATTGAATAACAAGGGATTTTAATGTATTTCTAATTCTATCTGACAAATACTTAATCCAATAACGCTGAATTTTACCCTGAATTTAAAATACATTCAATTCAATTAAATTACACTATCCAATAACACCTCCTAAAAGAGTAAACTTCAGCCAAAAATCCATCCCATCCCTCATCTCTAAGCTTGTGTAGCTGTCGTTTAGTAGATTCAACCATGAAACAGCATTCAAGATCTCTTGGTCTTTTTTCTGCAGAGCTTTTGACAAGGTATTAGTAAGTCCCAGAACAACAAGCATCAGATGTAGATAGAAAACAAAATCAAATGTGTGAAAATATTTGATGAGACCATATGCTTGTTGTCTTTTGGTGTTGTCTATGCCTTCAGTCTGAATATGTTCAAGAACTTCCACAATACATGGAAACATCTCAACAAGACGCAATAAAGTCTTGTAATGTGAGCCCCAACGAGTATTTCCAGGTCTTTTAAGAGAAAGGTCCTGATTCAGCCCAGTTCCAGTCTTAATTCTACCCTTACGGATCCCCTCTTCCATTCTCTTGCGATTACTTTCAGCGAGAATAACCTTTCTCTTGCAAGAAGCTCCAACCGCATTCAACAAAACATGAACCATATCAAAAAATTCTCCAACTTCAAAATGTTTCTTTGCAACAGCCACGACAACCAACTGAAGTTGATGAACAAAACAGTGAACATAATATGCAGATTTACTTTCTTTCAAAATTAGTGATCTTAAACCATTGAATTCATCTTTCATATTGCTAGCTCCATCATAACCTTGTCCTCTCACTTTTTTCAAACTCAATCCATGTTTCGCAAACAAAGAATCAATAGCAGCTTTCAGAGTTAAAGAAGATGTCTCTTTCACATGACTAATGCCAATAAATCTTTCTTTTACCAACCCAAGGTCCTCTAGTCCAATATTTGCGTCGTACCTCATCTATTTGATTAGGATCGTAATCTTGAATGCTTTTTCGTTTAGCTGGATCATGTGGCAAATCATCCAAATCGATACTGGATGGTGTAGATTTTTGTTTTTTCAAAAATCGTTCCATTGCTTTTGATGCTACATTATACATACATGAATAAACAAAAATAAAAATATTTATCAAAATAAAAAATATATAATATTTATATTGCTTAAAAAAAATTTACATCTCTCGGTTCATAAAAATAGAAAAGGTTTTGTTCCATATAATTTTTATTCTTTTAATTATATTGAACTTTTAATTCATAGATTGAATTATAGAAAAATAAGAAAATTGGAGAAAAACGGATTACGTACCTAGGTTTTTGTGCTTGACTCTCGTCTTATTAATGTGTCCAGTACTGCGTGAGTTACAATTAAAGTTTACGGTCTGTGTCCTCTTCTTCCCTAATTGGAAGTTACAAGTTAGTTTTTTTTCTTTCAATAATAAAGTAATAAGGTTTAGTTAGCTGATGGGCTTTTTATTTTTATAATTAATATATTATATTTATTGGGCTAACAATTTGTAATATATTTTTAGCTTATTGGACTACAGTTATTAAATCAAAATCTTAGAGGGGTCAATCATCATTTTGGACATGGGTCAATTATAAATATTTAATAATATTATAATTATTTTTCAAAATTTCACATGGGTCACTTGACCCCCTCTGGTGACACTGTAGCTCCACCACTGAGATCAAACCATTTTAGAGAATTTTTAAGACATATTTTATTTCTTTGGTTAAGTAACTGCATATCTACTATATAATAGATGAAGAAGACTCTATAACTTGTGATCTATCACTATTTTTTAAACAAATAAAAAGTTAATATATGTTCAAATATTATTTTTTAACTTAAATCTAACTACCTAAAATTATTAAAATATAAATATAAAATAAATAAAATTCAGATTTAATTAACATATGAATACTATCTAATACAATATTATAATTCAGATTTAATAAAAATATAACCAATTATCAAAAATAAAGAGAAGAATATGACAAAGAAAACAAATTAAGAAAAAAATACAAAAATTGGAAACATAAAACAATAGATACAATGGAACATACGTGATAAAAATAATACTCAAAATGGTAACTCGAAAATGCAAAAATGTTATTTTGTTTTAGTAAAAGTAAAATTTCTATTAATTTTAAAAATACAAATCAGACTACAACAATGGAATTAACCAAATGAAAATAAAGACAATTGATAGAAGTTTTCAGAAAAAACAAAATTTTATTGCATAATGCAATATATAATGAAGACTTATCCCTTAAAAAAATTGCTTTGAAGAGGAGACGATAGTTAAAATGCTTTGACTCTTATTTCATGAAAAATATATTTTAATATTAAAATTTAAGATGAATGAAAAAAGTATGATGAACAAGTTAATATTTCTAAAATGATAGTTAAAAGAGATTAAAAAGATGAGAAATAAAAAACTGAAGAAAATAGAAATTTATAAAAAACAATATAAGAAGATGTTGATCATCAAAATAAACATATGGAAATATATTATTTATAATACAAACTAGAAAATAATCTATACATTAGCACATTATTATAATCATCAAATAGATAAAAATAAAAGACAAATATATAAAGAAAGTAGTAAGAAAATATATATTTTTTAAAAATTGATAGTCAAAATAAAAATAAAAATATATAAAATACTTATAAATTAAAATGAAATATGCGTGTTAGTGTGGATTCTCTCCCACTATTAAATAAAATTTTATGGGTTAAACGATTATCCGGAGGAGTCATTACTTTCGACAAGTTTTTACTTACATGAGAAAATAGATACTATATTTTTTGTTCGCACCTCTTTAGCTAGAGAATCAGCATGAGTATTTAAATTAAACGAAAATTAAATGAAGCTTAAATTCTCAAAACCGATTTCTAAGATTTCAAAAGAAGTATAAGTGCAACTTGAACGAAAGCCAATCTGCTAGATCCTCGATTATCTTCTGATGAGATCTTCCCTAAATCGGCACTCTANTGATGGTTGGCTAATGAAGCCGTGGTGATGGAGTTAATAAGATGATCGATGGTTTTAACCAAGAACTTGCGGAATAGCTCTTGAAACTGTGGCTTAATCTCTGTCTGGATATGACGCACCAAAGAGAAACTAAGGGTTTACTGGATATGACACACCAACAGATGAAT
>OVBI01002363.1:0-21001 GCA_900406495.1 Sisymbrium altissimum | reverse complement strand
CTGGTTAATAAAAGTTCAGAAAATCTGAGATAAATCCAAAATACATGTTTCCAATGTCAAAACATTACACCTTCAGCCGAGAAAATACCAAAAGACAATGTAAAAGCATTACATATTGATGTCAATACTACCTAAAATTCTAATGTCATACAAGTACATATGCCAAGATTACTACGACATCTGAGAGGGTTGTGTGAGTGATAGAACATCATGGTTTTGATCTGAAGTAGTACCTTCCTGCAACAAACCCAACAACAAAAAGAAAACTTCAAAATAAGACAGCAAATAACAAAACTTGTAAATGAGACGCCACGTAACAAACTCTAACAAAACTTGTATTGTAAATGAGATCCAAAGTAGTACCTCTATAGTCTCTTTTGTTTTCCTTGGTTTTTTCTTTGGATGTACCATACAGCCAGTGTAATTATGGCCACAGTTTGAGCAGTGAATAATACGGCCAGTTCTAGGCAACTTTTGAACCTGTTTCTTTTTCTTCTTTGGTGACTCGTGCTTACCTTTTTGTCGCTTTTGAATCTTCTTTGACTTATTCTTTCTTCCAGGCATGTCAGGTTCCGGAGGTTCGACTACCAGGCGACAATGTCTCTTAAGCCAGAATCGTGCTCCTCTTATTGGTTCCATGTTTTGCTCGTAAGTTAGAGCCCACATATCTCTTGAGAACCATGGAGTTACAAAGTTATCTGCATCTAATCCTGCATTTATCATAGCTCCATAGGCATGTTCAGAAGGTATACCTATGAAAAAAATTAAATTGAAATATGCAAAAAGAAACTCAAATATAATTGAAGAAATAAGGCAAATACAGGAGATTATTTGACACTTTCCACATGAACAAGTATGATTACTTGTGTTCACAGTGTACGAATTCCCAAAGAGGTTGACTTCATGCACTCATTGAGTCGCAGGAATTGATGTACATTTGTCAGCATGGTCCTTTTGTAATGCCAATGTCTTCTTCACAAACTTTGAGTTCTTTCCTTCCCACTCTTCTGATTTCTTCCTTCTCTTACTGATGCGACCCATAACTTGCCTCCGAATCATCTCCAACATGGGAATCATAGCCTTGGCCCGTGCTTTGGTGATTGTTGCATTGAATGACTCTGTTGAATTGTTATCAACGTCCTCACAGAAACTTCCGAGTTTGTAGAATGCGAGAGACAAAGTTTCAGGTTTCTCCTTCATCACATCATCATGCAAACTCCGACTATAGGCAAGAAGCTAAACGATTCTCTTCATATTCAACACAAGTATAGCTCCAAGCTAAGCTCCAAACCATCGGCTTTATTAAATCTTTGTTTGCATGGCCATTATTCGTCAGGTTCTCCACAATATGCTTAACACACATTCTGTGTTCAGCAGATGGTAACTCCTATCTAACAGCACTAATAAGTCCCTGAAAACATGAAATAAATGAAAAACATAAATTAAATCAAATATTACAGGATATAATATATGCAAGATTTAGGGGATATAAAATTTTACTTACCTTTGATCTATCTGAGATCATGACTATTCCAATGTCACTTTGAAGACCTAAGTCGTGTTTCAATTGCTTGATGAACCACAACCAATTTGGCCCATTGTCTGACTGTACCACTGCCCAAGCAATGGGATATATCTGATTGTTTCCATCGTGTCCAACAGCGGTAAGCAGTACTCCTTTGACAGCAGCTTTCAAGAATGTGCCATCCAAACCAATAATTAGACGACAAGTTCCACTCCAACTGTTTTTCAGAGCTGCTATACACACGTAAAACCTATCAAAAACATCTTCACCAGCCACGTTTTGATAAGTCTCAACTATTGCAGTTGAACCTGGATTCATGTGACGTATTTCTTCAGCATACCCTCGAAGATGAGCAAACTGTTCTTTATATTCCCTCTCAATCCATTTCAATGCTAACAGTCTTCCCCTCTGGCACTGGTTTCTTATACTTACTATTTTCCAGTTCTCCTTTATAAGACTTTGAATTTTTTCAGGCATCAAACTCGGATCTTGCCTCAGTTTGTCCAAAAAAATTCTCGCAATCACTGGACCCTTTAATAGCTTGCATTTCCCATTTGGACTACAACTATGATACGGATACCTAGTCTTCACCACCCACATCTGACTCTGACTATCATAGGAGCAATAAACCCTCCATTTGCATTTCCCACCTATGCCACATCTATATGACAGCTTATTCTTATCCCATCTATCTTGTTGGATGTTCCTAGCCTTGTTTAGTGCATACTCTAGCACAGCTTCTTTGAATTGATAGCCTGTATAAAACTTACTTCCTAAAGCTAACTTATCACCCTTCCTGTTTCTCATTCTTCTCTTTTTCACCTCGAATTCATCCTCTTCTTCATCCGAGCTCTCTGGAATTGTGTTCCTCTCCCTATACTTCTCATCAACAAAACCAGCAACCTCTTCTTCTATTTCATACTCATACCGCCCTACTACATCCTCCTCTTCATCTCCACTCTCATCTCTATTTTCCCCATTCTCTTCACCATTTAATTCATCATCCACACTTTCCCTTAAAAAAACAAACAAGCAGCCAAACATCAAATTTTGATTTAACTTAAGTCGTAATACACTAAGTTACGAACCCAGATCACTCTTTCATCATGTTAAATTCTATGAAAGAGAGAGATTCGAATTACTAACCTCATAACAATGGCTCCTTCATCGGGTTCCATCTCAATTTCTGGCTCCTTGATGTCTCTCTCTCTCTCTCTCTCTCTCTCTCTCTCTCTCTCTCTCTCTCTCTCTCTCGTAATCTCCCTCTCTCTCCCTCTCTCGTAATCTCCCTCTCTCTCTCTCGTAATCTCCCTCTCTCTCTCTCGTAATCTCCCTCTCTCTCTCTCTCTCTCTCTCTCGTAATCTCCCTCTCTCTCTCTCGTAATCTCCCTCTCTCTCTCTCTTTCGCTCTGTCACTCTCTCTTTCTCATTCGTAATGTCTGTATACGAGTTCTTGAAGAGAGGGAATCACAAAATCCCAATTCAATTAGATTCTGTCTTTTTTTTTCCGAGAGTCGGGTTTTTTTTTGTTAATCAGAGTCGGGTTTTATTTTCGGGTAATCGCTGTAGCGTTTAAACCCATTTTCAGAAATTGATCGCAGATTAGGATTTTAATTTTGTAGGTGGAATTGTGCAGGAAAAAACAGATTGGGGAGTTATAAAATTCAATGTAATAATTAAGGGGGAAATAGCAAGAGTTTTGAGGTATAAGGGGAACGAGGCGGAAGCAGCATTACAGAAGGGTCTGAGGCAGTCAACCCAATACATTTCCTTTCTTTTTTCTTTGCCACCTAATATTCCAAATAGATGGCCAAGAAAAAAATGGAATTGTATTTGTTATCGTAGGATACAACTGATAGGACTGTAAAATATACTATTATGGAAACTGAATATTCTAAATATAATAATGATAAAATTATATTAGGAGGAGATTATGAAATTTTAGAATGGAGATATTATCTTTCTTCTTAACTTAAAATATGTCTGGTAGTATGACATGTTTTTTTATAACATAATAAGATTTAGGATACAACTGCAAAAAAAATTCTCACATATGTCACCTATTTATAAGTTTAACAAACCTAGTTTATGTGTGTATTTTCAAGAAATAAAAAGATTGTGAGATAATTTATATATATAAGTTATAACGTCTTGTTTAGCCAAATCACTCACTCATTCCTCCAAAATTTGACATATAAGCTTCTTTACCTATTACTTAACCTTAGATTAATAACCCGATTATCTCAAAAAATAATAACAAAGTAGGATTTTACCCGCTTTTTGTGCGGGATTAAGTTTTCTAATCTCTATTTGTGCAGAATAACAACTATTTGAAATTTTATAAAAATTATTTTATAAACATTGTATTATTAAAATTAAATTTAAAATAATGTTATTGGATTTAAAAAATGTTATGATAGAGAACCGTTTAAATTCATATTTTCATGATAAATAAGTATATGATGAATACAAAACCCTTAAAATATTTATTAATTTAATTAACTAAACCAATGCAGTTATAATTTTAATCTCTAGTAGGTGAATACCCACGCTACGCACATGTTTTTTGTTTTCAATTTTTAGAGTTATTTTTTATGTTATCTATTGATACTTTATTAAAAGGAAATTGAAATATCTTTAGTAAATTGTTTTGTTTGGTTGAATAAACTAAATATTTAAAACCTATACAATACAATTTTTATTGTAAACATATTTGACATCTTGTTTATTATCAGATTTTACATTCAACGGTATACGTTTAAACATTAAAATAAAAGTATAGTGAGAGCGAAAAAGTAATAACTATATCAGATACTGTATATAGCATCAAGAAGTTTGTGTAAGCTTATTAGCTTCCAAAAAAATGTTGAATAACCAATTTAATAGCAGTAAGCAAAAATATTTAATAGATAAATTGATAGCACTAAGTAGGTATGAATTATTTGAATAGCTTTTCCATAATTATTCAAAGGCAAAAAAGCGACAAAATGATTTATACATATATATGTATGTGTAGGTTCTAGGTATGATCTTTATAGATGATATAAAATTTTAAATGTTTGTGTTGGGTTGACCTTGATTTATGGTGATTGAAACTGCCGCAAGGTAAACTAAATCACCGTTAGGTCACCGTTGCATACTCTATACTAAAATTCCTGAAAATATTTATCTCATTTCTAATCCTTTTTTTTCTCCACAGATCACAAAACAATTTGCTTTCCGTATTTCCGTATTAGTTTGAGATATATTAACCAATCTTGAAATTGCCTTCTGTGATGTTTCTAGTTTGCACGAACAATAAAATAAGATGGAGATCACATATGAGAATAATACGGAGATAACCATTTTGTAATTAAGTAAGATGTGCCTTCGCTTTAGTACATCACCCTCTTGTCCAAGTAAAAGAAGAGCAGCAAAGACTATGATTTTAGGTGCCTCTTCTAAAAGAATATAGAAGAAATTGTAGACTAAGTATTCATCTCGCATTCAATAAAGTGACATCCAACTAAAAAAGTTTACAATTTTAAACTAATAAAAACATGACACAAAAGAGAACATAAAACAAAAAAACTCAAAATGTACCTTTAGAATGGTGGAGGTCTTCGTCGTCTCGTTAATCATGTACTAATCTTGGGTACATCTCCATTGTCTTGTCTGACCCATCTACTATATTTTTGTTCTAGAAGAATCACAAAGCTTAATAAGTGCTGAGCAGTGAGCACAGCCTAGATATTCGTCACTGCCATAGAAAATATGCTGCAAATGAAAAAGATTGTTTCTTATACCAAATAAATTCAAATTGATAACAAAGGATGGAGTCCATTATACCCCAAATTCACACTTAATTTGACATCAAAGTTTTGAAAAGCGCACAAGAACAGTTCGCCTTAATGGTAAGACCAAAATAAGAACCTTTAGAACCAAGAAAACGTTGTTTCTTCAAATGACAATTCCATATAATGGTTAACTGTAATAAGGGAAGAAATGACCAAATTCTCAACTCCCACAAGAATTCGAAGAAAGAAGAAGTGAGATATTGAACATTGTGAAGAAGATAGTTTATGCTTCCAGTTTCCAAATAGGGATGCCTTCTGACTTACCGAAACATATCTCCAGTCCATGTTAACAATAGCCAGTATGTGAGTTTGTTTTCCAAGATTCGTTATGTTTCTCATCCTAGAAACACATCACCATAACCAAGATTTGCAGTAGGAGAAAACTAGTACATTGTTTTTTAAAGAGGATGATAGTTTCTATAATCAAATGCATGGGAATCAAACTTAAAAGCAACTTACTGCAACTCCTGGTCCATTGTGTTCATAAAGAGCTTTGTCGTCCTATTAGGTATCCTCCTCTCTCATGTGATTTCAAGCTCTGCTTCCAAAACTGTGGAACAAATTTTCAAAACAAAATTTTATTCACTTAGCACAAATTAATTTTAGACACTATCTTAAAACAAATGTGCATACAAAATTCATTAAAGAAAGAGCACGAGAGGATTTCAGGTAAAAGGAAGCATATGTACAAATAACCAATGCAAACAACGAAAGGTTGGACATGAGAGACACGAGACTCATCAACTCATTAAAATTAAAGAGAATCCAATAGAATGAGAGACATATATAAACTAAAATCGGCAATCAAGGGAGGCGATGTGAGAAATTGAATTAGACAGTTGAAACGAACCTTATCTGTTTAGGCGTGTTTGTGAACTAGAATATATGGTGGCAGGGAACTTGGAAATATTTGCTTCTTCTTCCTCGAAGCTCCCACTCCCGAAAGACTACAAAGTATTTGAGCATCTCGAAATGCCTGGAAACGATAAGTTTAGGGGAACTTCCTGGTTTAGCGATAGGAAAAAATATTGTGGAAGAGAAGGTAGTGTTAAACGCCGAGGAAGACGAAGCGCAGAGGAAAAAGCAAAGGTATTTCGAGAGGTTTTTTTCTCTAAATGAGAAAATAAATATATACTCTGGTTATAATGGGGCGATCAAAACGGTATGGTGGTCCGAAAATTAGGTATCCTACAACAAAAGAAGAGGCAAACCTTCCCAAGGGAGGAGTCGCCCTGTTGGTCTAGGCCAGGGATCGATTCCCCTCAAGTGCGAAGTTGCTAAACATTTTCCCATTTGGCCACACGGATATGGGTCCATGCTTTAGGGCCCATTTGCAAACCCGGAGAGAGGGTCTATCCATGGGCTGCACCTCCCCTGGGGGATTAGTTGGGCTTCGGTCCAGATACCCTCCTGGTCCTTCAAAAAAAAAAAAAAAAAAAAAAAAAAAAAAAAAAAAAGAAGAGGCAAACCCGAAGATCGACGTTGTTTAACAATTTTTAAAAAGGACACGTGTTCTCTTATTCTGTGCTGATGTGGCAACTAGGGAGAGATCCCTTCTACTTTCATATCGTAGATTAAATTTGTTGCCAAACAATTTTAATATATTTACTCAGTGTAATGAATCATAAATAATAACTTTTTCAAGCATTTTTATATATGTACTTCTCAAATAATAATATCAAGTATTTTATAAATGTACTTTTCAAAAAAAAAAAAAGATTATAGGATTTTACCTGCTCTACGTGGAGGGTTACTTTTTTCAAATATTTAAAAATTACAGTAATTATTAATCTTTCTTACATGAATTAATTAATATATTGATTGAGACTATTAATTGTTTGAGTTAATTTTTATGTTAGAATTAGAAAGATTATATTAGTTATTATTCATATTCTGTTTTGGTTGAATAGTTTTAAAATTTTAAAAATTATATTATTTGTCAAACTTATACCTCAATAGGTTTATATAATATAAAACAAATAACAAATAGCAATATTTGGATTATATAAAACTAGTATGACATTTAAAATATATTAACTCCCACATTATATATTGTGTTTCTAAATTTTTCATAAATATTATATAATAATAATATAATTTTCTTTAAATTGAAAATATAAGTTATTCATTCATTTGTTTTTTTAATTGGTTTACAGTTTTGAAAATTAAAATCCTAAAATTTTGGAATAAAATCCTAGAATCTGTCCTAAATTTTGGTTGTTAAAAAACAATAAATATTGGAAAAAAGTAGAAAGATTACTATAAAATCAGTTGCTAAATGAAAATAATCGCATGATTATAAATAAAAACTTTTTGAAATATCTTTAAAAACTAGAGGCTGCGCCCGCGTCCTGCGCGGGCGGATGGTCGGACTCAGCCGGGTTCCTCATGGGCGCTCGGCCATGATGGGTTTGGATAATTGGTTCGCCATGGACTGGACGTTGTTGTTGGGCATTTGTTGGGCCTCCCACACCATTTGTTATTGTTCATCGTTCGTCATCCTCTGGTAATGTTTTACGTCGATTGGGCTTGTCTTTTGAATTTAAAGGATTGAGTTTGACGGTCTTGGTTTAATTCAAGTGTACCAATTTTAGGGGTCAATCAATTGTTTGACTATATGAGAATAAAATTTCATAAGAACGATTATATGTCATAACCATTGCTGTCGTCAGTTATTTGTTTATTAAACAAATGTGGTAAACGTTTCAATATCTCATTGAATGGCAGTTTATTTTTGTTATTAGATTTCAGTTTAGTTGCGATTTCTGGACGTTTGGCTATCCCGTTTTCTCCATAGTCATCATTAGGGTTTTGAATTAATGCCCTGATATGACTGCCCATCAATAGGCGTCATTACGAAAGGTTATCTCTGTAAACAACTTATTCTTTTTATAAGTTGTCTCTCTCTTTCTTTGAGAAACCTTTTTTTTTTCTCTTTGTGATCTTCTCTCGTACAAAACAGTCTTCACAAACATGGTGAGTTATGATATGTTGAGTGAAATTCATCCCAACAAAGTTGGTTGGAAGGTCCGTGTGAAGGTCCTCAAAATGTGGAATCTAAATTACTTGGTGGGGGATTCCATCGAAATGATTATATGTGATGAGAATGTAAGCTTCAAGTTCGTCTGTTGCATGTTCTTGTTTTGGGTTGTTCATAAATAAATGAGAAATAAGTTCGTGTTTTTGGAAAAATTTCAGGGGACTCGCTTCCGAGCAACTGTCTTCCCCAAGGATTTTGATCGATTTCATGGAAGCATCAGTGAGGGAGAGTGGAATGTATTCAAGAAGTTCCGTGTCATTAAAGACTCTACCTTCGGCCCGAAATGTGGCCCGTATGATCTGAAGATCGTGTCCTTGTCGTTCACGAAAGTACGGCCAAGTACTGTGGTGTCTGACGGTGTTTGGCTTCAGCGTACTTGTTTCTTTGACATCGTCGACCGAGCATACGCTTCAGACCATCTTTTAGGTCAGATTCTTCTTTATGACTTCGTTTATTCTTTATGAATTTCCATATCGCGGTCGATTAGTTATGAATATATATGCATTTCGTAGATGTTGTTGGTGTGATTCATAAGGTTGGTCCTCTCCGTCAGATTCCAATGAGGAATGGAAATAGTGTGTACTACACACTGCGTTTTGAGTTAATCAACCCGGAGTAAGTTCTGTTTTCTTGTGCTTGTTGAAGCTGCGATAGTTGTGCAATAGATCTGATAACTGATATGCTTATTTCATTTTCTAGAATAGACGTTATCATTCCTTGTGTTGTGCGTGGATCCATGCCAACTGAGTTGTATTGGAAGATCATCCGAAGTGGTAAAGATCACAATGTTTGTGCTCTGCGCTTCTGGCTTGCGACTGAAGGATACGGTAACGTTTGCATTTTTGATATGTTAGGAGTCACTTGTGTTGCTGTCATTACTGAATCGTTCATATGTTTTTTGAGTAGGGACTGACAAAAACTCCATTGTACTCTCTACTTCGGGCCTTTCGGAGTATCATCTGAACCCTGATGATCCAATCGCCGAAGAAGAGCTGAGGAAGTAAGACATTGTGATTTTCATGTAACACGATTGTCTACTTAAATGCAAAATGGATGATTCGTTATTTGTGTTGGTCTTGTCTTCAGGTACCTGTCTAACTTACCTGGAGGATGCTGAACAGATGTCTTGGAGGAACCAGTTATTATTTCGAACCACTTTTCCTTGTGTAATGAAACTTTTTAAATTGTTGTTTGCTACAGTCATGAACTTGTTTGGTTATCGTTGTTCTGAGACATGAAAACTGGATAATGTTTTATTAATAACTAATATCTTGATTACGGTGTAGCTTGTGTTCTAAGGTTCTGGATATTTGAAGAAGAAACATGTAGCTAGTGTCATGAATTTAGATTTAGCTTTAAGCCTTCGTAATTACATCTAACTGCGTCACATGTTTTGGTACGATTAGTCTAGAATGGTTGTAATTGAGAGATGTGCGACCACCGGAATCTATAGTTTCTCATCGCTTTTAAACTTTAGCCATGATTTTCAGATTAGGCTTCCACACATGCAAATCACTCATCAAAATTTTATCATTTTTATAACGGCGATAAAAAGAAACTTCTATCGATCAGCTTTCTAAAAGAATCATTTATTAAAAAATAAGAACACCAAAATGCTATAGATCCTAAACAGTAGAACATCAGATAGGATAAAATCACCTTATATCAACTACATGTTGGAGCAATACGACCATAAAAATCAATAGCTTCAGGAAAAGATGGGTTTATAAAAATTTGGGTACAATTGTAAGCAGTCATAACTTCCCAAACACCACTCGTCTTCAAAATTTTTACAAATCGGATAACACCGACGACAATATTGGTAGGACAGCGTGCAATATCCTTCACAATGGTATCAGAATAATCACGCTTCATGAGAATGGACAAACGCTCACCCCTAACATCACGTCAACAATAACCAAGTTATAATGCAACACTGACATGTTAACATGCACCAATCTCTATATGCAAAATACATACATTCCGTCATGAAGTTCCATGTACACATCACCGTAATTGTTACTATAATCCAGACACGCCGACCGATACAAAAAACTACCAATACTGAATACCTGACCTATCAAATCTGTAGAGAACACATTCACTAGTTAATAATTTACGTTTTAATAACATAAATTCGGAATACCTGCCTCTCTGTCTCGAAACCAGATTAGATATGGAGTATAAAACACCACCACAGAAAAACTCACCCATGCAGTATCGAGGATCACGCATTCCACTGTGAATATCGCGAAACCCAACGAATGAGAAATAATTAGATGGATTACGGTACAGTAGAGGTTTGACTGATGTTTCTAAATTCAGTATTATTTTGTAGCCGTGAGTGGTTGGTCTGAAAGGTCCCTTTACACGCTGAAACTTAAAGTTGTTCAGAATCAACAGCTCTCCTTCGTTAAGCTCTTTCAGAGGATGGTTCGATGTACAATCTTTCAGTGTAGCATGAATCTTGTTGCCCTAAATTTTACTTCGATCTCAGCTTAAATAAATAATCAAGTCTCAGTTCATAACATATATAAGTAACAAAGTAAACAATTACCTCGTGATCGGCGAATATAAAATCAAGTGTCTTATGAACTCCATCAAAGTGCTCGAATTTCCTAAGCAATGTACATCGTACTTTAAACATTCGATCGTTTTGAACCAAACCTGAAACAATAATAACAAAAATTAACGTAAATTAGATACGCAAGTAATCTTATATTTTTCCGAATTCTTTAATGAATTTAAAATCAAGTATACGTAAAGGAAAAAACGACCAAACCCTAGACCAATATCGCAAGACCAATATTGCAAGAACAATATCACAAGTTACACAAATAATTTATATAGTAATAGATTATTAATAATTATTCAAAACCCTAAAGTAATGTTTAGGCCAGCAAGATAAAAATTTCTTGTCTATCCAACACTGGGTCTAGTATTTATCTCGTTTGATCACAAAATAGGCCCAATGCCAAGTTTAGCCCAATACCGTTTATTCATGCGGATAATCATTGTTTCATTAATAAAGATGTACAAACCCATTTCGAGAAGATACCTACCAGATGATTAAACATAGTTTTTTAAACTCTCACAAAATGCTTTTCCTCAAAGATGTTTAGCAAAAGATCTCGGGAAGAGTGTGTACTACACATCCTCTCTCATGAATAGGGGTGTAATATCGACGAAGTAGATTCCATGTTTCGACTTGATGCATGTCACAAATATTATCACAGAACATCCGGTTCAAACCGTCATCATTGATCTTTTGAATTCTATTATAACGTGTTTAGATAGACTCAGCAATGGTTTCAGTTTATTCTAAAGAAATACATGTTACAATCAAATGTAATATTGATCTTCATAATGCATACTATAATTATCATAATGTTTACTATAATTATATTAATGTGCATTCCAATAGTGTATGTCTGATCAACAATGAAATGATAGTCTTCTCAAGACGCATAAATAATGTACTCGATAATAAAAAATTATTCTAGACGACAATTTAAAATAAGAACAATTTAATAATTCATATTTATAAATCAGTACAGCACCTATCCTCTAAATTGTATTTATTTTTACTCTCTATACAAATGCTAAAAATATATAATACTCGAGGAATGAAACTGCTACTTAAGAGTTTTAATAGACACGATAGATGTTCAATGAATAACAAATTGGAGACCTGTATCAAACACAAAATTAATAATCAACATTACGTTCGTGTTATCTCTCTTCACCGTTCATTTTATTGTCAAGTAAACACTAATGCGATTCGATTTGTTAATCAGTCATACCTATTATAATTATTAACACAACAGACAAAACAATATAAATTACATAATAAAATACACATGCAAATTGCTTAAGCAACTAATCTAATCATCATTTTTTATGAAATCAGACTATCTCCTCGTGATAGGAAAAAGTATATAGAGTATCGTGCTTCTGTCATTGTCGCATCGAGCTATCATTTCAAACTCTAGAAACTCTAAAAAACGTTTTACTTTCCTCCTAAAAGTATATGACATAAAAACACTGAAAAGTGATAAAAAGTACAAAAGGTGGAAATCTCAACAGGAGGAGTACGAAATAAAATAAAAATACGCGTACGAAAAGTCGTTTATAGAGAGTCAAATCAGTATTGCAATCACCAAATGACGGTTTGTGGAATACAGAATACAAAGAGATTCTGTCAAAGATTTGATTCCTGTAGGCCAAGTGTGGGCGATCGCTGTAAAAGTCCTTCGTCTGTGGACTGTACCGTCGCCGGAAGGTGGTCATTGTGTCAAAATGATTCTCAGCGACCAAGAGGTACGACAATCATTTATTTAATTTTCAAAATCTATACCTCTAGATATGTATATAGGAAAATCGCGAACATCAAATCTGTTTGATTGTTTATCAGGCTAGAATTGGTGCTACTATCAAAGCGAACGATGTAGAACATTTTGATGGAGATATTGTTGAAGGTGAATGGAGGTTCTTGTTCGGTTTCATTATTATACCTTCGGTCGATATCCCAAAACTCTCTAAACACAAATGCGAAATCATATTAAAGAGATCGACGTTTGTGAGGGATATTCCACCAGTTTCGGATGACATATATCTGGATTATCCCAAATTAGATGATATTTGGAACATGAAAGTGGATACGTCTGTACTTTCAGGTAAGCTAACAATTCTCTCCAATTATATATATACAAATGTTGAGATATCCTTAAAACAATGAGCAAATAATAATTTTAGTATGCTTTGACAACATCATAACTCTGAAATGAGTTTTATGTGTATTTAGATTTGATGGGTTATGTTTCATCTGTTGGGTATCTATGTAACGAAGAAGCTGGCATTGAGGAAGAAGAACCTTATATTCTAACGTTTCAGCTCACCAATGAAAGGTAAGTATATTAATTTCTTTGAGTCAACTTTTGTTTTAGTTAAAATGAATTATTGAATATATACTAAAGTGATTAATATATTATATCGTATCACTGATTACAGAGACTATGTTATCAATTGCGATGCTGTTGGAGCCATCGCGAGAAGATTCTACGATCAGTGGCAACTCGAGCGAGAACACGGTGTAGTTTGTGTTCTAAGGTTCTGGAAATTTGAAGAAGAAACAGGTAGCTAGTGTCCTGAATATAGATTTAGCTATAAGCCTTCGTAATTACACGTAACTGCATCACATGTTTTGGTACGATAGGTCCGTACTACTCTAGAATGATTGCAACGTCCGTCTCTGGATGCTCTGATTTCATGCTTAATCCACCCATCAGAGAGGCTACTGATTTCAGGAGGAAGTAAGTTAACTTTTCTGGTTAACGTAATTGTTAATACTCGATCACACTTAAAACTGTTAACACTCAATGTCATCCAGGTTCATGCTCGAGGCCGACCATGACTCTGTCGTCGACCCCTAGCTCTGCCTTAGATACGTTTTGGGCTTCTTATGTGAGTTTTGATCGACAAATATCTATTTGCGAGATGGACTTTTAGATCCAATACGTGGATCATGTGCTATGTGTAATATTTTTATTTTTTTTGGACTTAGACGTAGAACACTGTATCTGTGGTTTCTTTTGTGGGCCTAGACCGATAGAACCTGATCTGCAGTATGGACTATTAACTTCTTTTGGTTTTAGAATTACTAAACTATAAACATGGGCTGAACTTTCCAAACCATTCGGGAATGAAAATATGTCATAATAATCGTTTGGGCATATGAGATAAATATGAGACCGGGCCTATAATCGGTATTATTTTTTTCCATGTAACATTATTGACTCAATATTATTGGGACAAAACATTTCACGATCATATTCAATCTTTTTGGTAGATTAATGCGATAACGATCAATATTTATTTTTAAATAACATCTTAAATCATAAAACCAAGCAAACAAATATAAATAAAAATCCCTAATCATGGAAACAAAATAGACTCCAAATATACGATGACCTAGTTTCAGATATTTTGAAAAACTTCGTTGTACACCATATTAAGCATCTTGCGTTGTGGCTTCCTGTACTCATCAGTGACCAAAATCTTCAACCCGGATCTAGAAGTTAGTCTTGAGACAGCCACATACAACTGACCATGCGAAAAAACAGGTCTTGGTAAATACAACCCTACTATCTCCAGAGTTTGTCCCTGAGTTTTGTTTATGATTATCGCAAAAGCCAATGCAACTGGGAACTGTTTGCGTGTCATCCTAAATGGTAATTTTCCTATTGTCGTTGATAGATATATATCCTTGGAATGAGTACCGTTTTCCTAATTTTATCACCTGTTATGATCTTAGCACCGATTACATAGTCTAAAGTATTAGTCACAAGCAACCTCGTACCATTGCACAAACCACCAGGAGGATAAATATTTCGGAGCATCATGATCGGTGTACCAATTTTCAAACGAATCTCGTGATTTGGCAAGCCAGACACCTTGACACTGTTCAGGAACTCCTCTGTATATATCATATTACCAGGACCATTTTGAATCGATGATTCAGTGCTCTGTGATGGTACCTCAGATGCTTCGTTAAAATCAATATCTTTTTTCGGTCGTATCGATACAATCACAGCTTAGACATACCTTCTCTGGACCTGATCAACACCAATGAAAAACAAATTCTGAATATTGACCATATTATCAGGATTTAAGAATAGCCAAGAAAAAGATAAACACTCAAAAGCTTACCACTAAGTTTCGAGAGCATATACTCGTTTATTATATCAACATCCATGTTACGTGGACTTAATATTGCCCTCTCCCTGAAGAACGTCGGATCCCTGCAAGTAACAAAAGAATCTCCATATGTTTCAGACACGATCGCTTTGATAGGATCGTCACAATTCGCTATCAACATGTCCTCGGGGATATCTATCTCGGACTCACCCGAATCATTCCTATTAATATTTCCATCACCAATATCTAATATCCATTTGGAGAAAGCAGCCAACTCAAGCATTTGACGACTATTGTCTCCAGGTATTAGACGCATGTTTCGTGTAAGCCGCAACACTTTGCAATGAGACCAAAGAGAGGATGAATTCAAGGCAGAAAGAACGATCTCCGATCTCCCCGCGTCTGGAATAAGTGGCAGTATCTGTCGAAAATCTCCTCCAAAGACTACAACCTTGCCACCAAACGGTTGATCGCATTGTAGTATATCACGCAGCGTCCTATCTAAAGTCTCGTAACAGTCCTTATTCATCATCAGCGCCTCGTCCCATATAATTAGCTTCGCCTTTTTGATCAATTCTGCAAGCTTGGAACCGGCTTTGAACGCACACGTAGTAAATTTATTAACTACGATGGGGATTGCGAATCTCGAGTGAGCTGTTCTACCTCCTTGCAAAAGTAGAGCAGCGATGCCACTCGATGCAACATTAAGCACGATCTTACCTTTTGATCTCAGTGCTGCTCCCAACAGACTCCACAGATATGTTTTCCCAGTGCCACCCTAACCATAAACAAAGAACAAACGCCCCATACCAATGTTCACAGCTTCAAGGATCTCGTCGTATATACACTTCTGCTCATCCGTTATTGTACGTAACATCTCCACGTGTTTGACACGCAACTGATCCTGATCATAACTTTCCTCATCCCGTATTAAAGGATTGTAGCATGAATCCAGTCCTATATCCTCTGGAAACGGCATGGGAGAGTAGTTAGCCAGAGAAGTCCCACTAACACGAGAGAGTTTCTCGATCTCAAGCAGCGCATAGTTCCTGATCTGACTCTGTGATAACACAAGATCTAGATATTTTACAGGTAAATAACCGATTAGAAAAAGATAAAAAAAAATATATCATCAGTCAAGAACTGATTTCTGGAACCTACCCTGATTCCTGGAACTTTTGCGCTCGTTATACAATATATCATCACCCAAGAACTCCCACGTAGCATCCCAAACCCTCGAAGGTACAGCAATGGAAAATGTGGTCAAAAGGATCACAAATAATCTGCGAAGTCGCTTACCAGACACAAACGTACTCGCATCTTGGATAGCATCTGTATATTCTTTGTCATCGTCCAACAATCCATAGGCGTAGCAAGCCTCCCTAAAAGTTTTATACAGCACACCACGCACAGTTTGTATATCATCATAACTCGTTGGACCTCTCACCAAATTGAGAAGAAGCCTTAAGAAATAGGATTCCCTCGAGGTCATTGGCACATAAGTAACCCTCCCAAGACATGAACGTCGGGTTCTTGGTGCCATTCTCTGAGTTTACTTTACCAAACAAAATGTGCGGGAATCTCCGCGCAAGTGAGAAGTCTGGCTTGAGGATATTTCGCATTACATCTCATCCAAGCAAGGAACTTAGAACTACTGACAGTTACACGGTTAAAAACATCTTCAGCAGAATCATTCTCATTAAACACAACCATTTGGTGACCAGGCAAGTGAAAACTAAGTTTAGTAACAGGCACGATACGATAGTGTATAGGAAAAGCCAAAAGCCTCCATGTAGACTCGCAAACCGATATATACCTAGAATAATGCAAAGAAAATATAAATAAGCAAGTGCTTATTAATACAAACAGAGAGGTGTGATACAAACAAATACCTGCAACTAAAGTGCTTCTTAATTTCATCATCCTCGTCGTCACCAGCAACTTTTGCTCGAATATAGTCTGAACCTTTGTGAATGTATTTGAAAAGATACTTGACTGAGCGAGATTGCACACACCACTCCACGTTAATATGTGCATTGTATCGAAGACTCAAAACAGGATTGTATGGAACCACGTATCCGTTGTCACATCTGAAACTCTTTTTCAGCACGTATCTTTCATCATCTCGCCTTCGGTAAACAGGATACCCAGCATCATTGATCTTTGTAACTGGACATAACTGCTTTGGAAAATATTTAGTACATTTTCCTTTGTCCATACAGACACTATCCCTATTTGACGCACCACAGGGTCCATGAATCATCACGTCTCCAATAACACTATATAGATTCGGGTTTTGATCTTTATCAGGAATTTCTGCACATATTATTTTATCGATCTCAGCACTGGTTGGCAGTTTATGATCTCCTCTCATAAACAGAACTATATGAGCGTGAGGCAATCCTCTCTTCTGGAATTCGATGGTATATATAGCTGCAGTCATGACACAACAAAATTCCATTATAGCACATAACAAAATGAGACTGTATATTGCGTTATTATAGTCGCTGATAAGAAAATCATACCAAATAGTAACGTACCAGCGTTAACGACGCCCAGCACGTCTTTTGTTGTTAACTGGTAAATAAGATCATCGAGTTTCATCTTGAAGACTCGACAACATAAATCAGGCCTATCCTCAGGCTTGAGATTATGCCTCTGCAGGTGCCGAGTAATCTCTGGCCATTTTGGATTACACGTAAACGTCAAGAAAAGGTCAGGGAAACCCATGTACTTGCACGTAGTCATTGCATCGAGGTAATGCTGCAACAGATACCTCGTACCTCCAGTGTAAGAAGATGGTATTATGACTCGACTACCTTGTGTTGATAGATCGTTTTTACCTTTAGAAACTGCTTTCCTTATTGTATCATAGGTCTCTGATCGTAGCTTGCTTTAGTTTAGCCATATATAACGTAACCTGTTCGTCTCGACCATCGTAAACGCATCTACCAAGAACTGCTGATACAATCTACCGGACATTAAGATTGTAGGTGATTCTCCATAGCGTTCTTGTATCCGGAAAGCAAAAAATTATTGTATAGTCACATGAAGTCTCTTCCGATCAGCCTTGTCTAAAAATCCAATATCTATTCCAACCCTATACCCATCCTCACCATATGGGAACAACAACGGATACTGCAGAGCTAGATATGCGGGATGCAGTTCACTAATCCTATGAAGTCCCCCGGTATGACTCTCAAGTATGATATCACGTGTATTAATTCCAACGTCGAAATCCCCGGGTATCAAAGCAACCACTTTATATGCAGTAGGGAGATTTTCGGTACGGCCATCAGATTGTCAATCATATTTCAAAATTAAACGGAGATTTTTTGCTTAACTGCATTGCTGAAATATATCACGCACATGCCTAAATGCTTTGACGTGACGATTGTGCTTATCTAACATTTGCTGTATGGTCCGAACAATTGATTCGTCTAGAGCACCAGCGTCCCCGGATTTTCTACATAATCAACACATACATGATCGTCATCACGTATTTTAGATAACAAAATATATTTCACAATATTTTTAAACGAGTATCAAGATAATTTGTACCCGAACGCGGACAATCTGTTGGATATCTCAAGTGCAGTATCGTATATTGAAAGTTGCAAAAACGNGCGGGGGGGGGGGGGGGGTGGTAGGATATCACCTATATAATGAAAATTTTCCCCAGATAACTGGAATAAATAAGGTCCTTTACCATTGTTGATAAAATAGTTGATATTTCCCCCTAACGACGTAAAAGAAAACATCATGTTATAGGCTCGAATGTTTTCTCGGAAATGTGTTCGTATTGGACCATCTTTGTATAGCAGAGATAACAATCGATTGGGAGGTGGTTTGAGTAACGGCAACACAACTTTACCCTGGCCACAACACATAGAGAAAATTGGTTTACGTGGAAATTGTCGTTTACTCAAACGTTCTCCATACCACATAAACGCTTTACAATCTTGACATACATAGATAGGATCACCATCGTCATAATAACCTAAACAAAATCAAGGTATGCAGTGTTAACCGGTCTATTTTGGATAAACAAAGTAGAATAGAACTCGAAGAATGTTGATATTCAGCTTGAGGTAGTTACCTGCAACAGTCTGTCCTGGCTTAACAGCTCTCACTAAATCGCTTGTAGTCAAAACATCTTATGTAGTATCATCTAAAATATTACACACATCATCTTTTTTTCCTACGTCTGATTCACATGTAGGACCGGTCTGAATAGCAACTGGTTCATTTTCAGATTCGTCGCTGCTTTGACCATCACCTTCCTCCTCAGAATCACTGGCGACAAAAAAGCTTAAATCTTTGCCGTTGATAGATGTTTCCAACAGCGCTTGAAGTTATACAACAAAAACAAATCACCAGTTTAGATTAACGAATGCACAACATAATAATTCAATAAATAAATTTTACGATGACTAACCAAGATGACGTTGTAGACTTTTTTTAGCTTTGATAATTTCTAATCTGTTCCGTCGCGCATTACATTACCGAGCCTCAGCTGAAATTGGTTCATCGACTCCCTGAACACCAACAGTATTATGAATAGGTCTTCTGACACCTAGAACGCATGGAGCATATTTCTCATTCCTTAACGTTACTCCTGCCCAATCACAAAAAAAAATGAATTAGAATATATAGACATGCACATGACGTACTTATCTAAATTAGTTACTTTGACAGCTAAGAGATGGCACTATGATTTTTTTTTTTTCTAGGTGTATAGCTACGCGCCATAGTTGTTCAACATATAAAACTTTTACGTAAATGGAATATGCCGAAGCTTTTTGTGATAAACTGGTCGAGTGTCATACCAATGTTGTCATATGCATTGTAAGATTTGTAAGGATCCTGAAGCGAAGTGGTGTTTGGAGAGCAACGACCACATACAACTGCAGTCAGATACTGATTAATCCACCTTGTCCAGAAGTCGATCAACTAAGTCGTATCATCACACAATACCATTACTGATACTTAAGTTATTTGAATATCCACATTTCTCCGAACAATATGTTTTTGTACCTTATTGGGTTGGATATGATCGTGATATCAAATTATTTATGACTAGTTTTTTATAATATTATGGTGATCTATTTGATAGTGAGTCCCTTTAATCATAACTCGAAGAGATAACAACAATACAAACGTTTGATCGTCAGAAAAAGTACAATACCAAATACATATACTGGAGAACACAGAGGAGTTCGAGATTCATATAGAGATCCATATGTCAACCTCTACCATCTCCCCAACGTGGAGATCAGTCTCGGGCACTACACAACCAAAATACCATAGGAAGTCATTGGAATCAAGACAACTGAACAAAGAGCGAGAAATCATCAAACAACAGAACCAACCTTGCCTCAAATTCACGAACGAAAGGTAGATCAGAATCCAGCAGAAACTGTGCGCACTCATGTAGACCTCGAAGAGTGATGCTGTGGGAACCGTAATCCACCTCAATGTATTTTCGTAAAGTTAATGTGAGGATTCGAGAATCTTGCGAGAGAAAGCAGAAAATAGAGAGAATGATCGAAAAAGGAAACTAGGTCAAAAAGAGAACGAACTTTTATTGCTATATTGTATTGAATGCGTAAAACGGCTTATAATATGTTACAAGAGGTAGAGATCGATCCCTATTTATACTAAGACGTCCTACTCCCTATGTTTCGATGTGGGACAAAGGTTCTTTCCTTTTTCCGATGATTTTTCCATAAATCTTCGTGGAAGCTTCTAGAAGCTTCTATAAGTTGGTTTCAGCCTTTGTCGATCCATCCTTCCAGCTCGGCCCAAGTCCATTCCTCGCCTAATGGTTTTCTTTGGTTAATTCGATAGAAAAAACATCGCGATGTTTCGAGAGACTTACGAAAACATCGGTATGTTTTACGA